>CM069933.1:20596200-20711160 GCA_036172225.1 Cryptocoryne crispatula var. balansae | reverse complement strand
TCGGGTTGAAACCTTAGATTAAATAGATTGTTAGCAATTGTTCACTCAAGTGGGTATGATTCCTATTGCTTCAATCTTCAAGACCTAAGGTTATCACTCAATCACCACGAGTAGGTACTTGGGTTCTTCGGGTTTTGGGAAAGTGATACAACCAGCCCAATCGTGCAGAGAGGAACTGTAGAAACAAACAAAGAAAATCAATCTATACAACTAGAACAATGAACCAAGTGAAAGAAACTGATTAGAACTATGGGAAGTGCAGAAACTGTTGGAGAGGAGATGAAACAAAGAAGCAATTGGAATAGAACTCACCGGATTGGGGCAAGCCCTACCCCTTTTTGTGTTTTTGGTTATGTAAAAATAATGCAAACAAAGTAAAATATTCTCTAACAATTAAATTAATTGAGTTAAGAGAAACCTATAGAATGAAATGGCTTGAGTTGAAGCTGAGATGAGTGAAACAAGCCGGTTCTGGTAGCTTTGCACTCTTCTGGCGTGACTCTGGTGCATAGAATACTACGGACGATCCCGATGTAAGAATCAAGTTCCGTTTATTTCTATGGATAGCTAACTTTTAGTGGAAGATATATTATGTTGCCAACTTCTCCAGAATCCACCTGTAGAAGTCTGTAAAAGTTCTAAAAATAAACTGATGTGGAAAAATAGAACCTGGATGCGCGCCCTCAATGCAGCAATCTCCACGAACAGACGGCAAGTCAGAATCAAGTGCCTTTAGTTGAAAATGAAGAAGGATGAATAGAGAAACAACTACTCTGTTGAAAACTTTTGTAGCAGAAAACCCTAATTTTCTACAGTAGCTGATGAAATCGGTTGATGCAGAATGCACGGATTGAGCCTTCTCCTTCACCTCGGGATCGATCTCGCGAAATTGGATCGGCTTTGGACGTCGGGACGGCTTTGGGAGAGAGCTTGGACGACCTCAGGATGAGCTAGGCACGGGGGATTAAACTTCAGTCATTGAGAATGACCCCACAATTCATAGAGGAGGGAAACCGGTGCAAAACATGGAAACTAGACCGACTGTGCCCCCACTTTTCAAAGGAGACCTGAGGGCGCGCAGGGTGCACCCTCACCTTGGGGGCGCGGTCTGCGTGCCCTCTAGTTTCAAAGAAACCGGGGCCGCGTTATGCGTCTTATTGCTAAAATCTACCGGAATCTTCCAGAAATTGCTAAAAATACGACTTGACAAACGTAACGTGCCCCCGACCTAGGGGCGCGGTACAAATAATCGAAAGTTATCGATGGTAACCTTCCAAAAATCTGGTTTAGAAGGTGTAAATCGGAGAAATTCCTATTTTTGGAAACTAACTGCGCCCCCGCGTTTCAAAGGAAGCGGGGGCGCACAGGGCGTGCCCCCAGGTTGAGGGCGCGGTGACCGCACCCTCCCATTTCAAAGGGGGCAGGGGCACGGTACACTCTCTCCTGCACAAGCGTTCCGTGGGCCGTAACTTGCAAACGGGATGTCCGATTCGGCTCTCGTTTGTTGCGTTGGAAAGAGGGCCTTCAACCGCACCTCCTCAAGTCGGTAAACCAGCCAGCATGACTCCCGATATGTTCACATGGGGATTTCTACTGGTTTACCCTCTCGTGAAAAGCCAAAAACTGTGGTGAAGATCTGAAAGAGCACGGTTCTGGTCGAGAAATCTCGGGTCAGCTCAGGATGACTTAAAATGATGACTGAACAAGTCTGGTGCGATCGGAAAACCCAAAGTCAACGAAAAATATGAGATTAACCCGGTAAACGTAAACCAAAACTCAGAAAAACTGTAAAATCCTAAAATCGACCGAAATGGCCGTATGGCCCCGGTTGATGAAATATACGGCTAGGATCAACCTAGATGACTTGAAAAGACCTGTGGATGACCAGAAAGGCGTAACGCATTGTCCAGGATAGCCGTGTCAGTAAAGATCGAAAAAGCCATAACAAAAAGCTGTTATAGAACAACGCCTACCGAAATGACTTGTCGAAAAACCCGAATGTTACGGAACACATGAGGGACTCCCGAGACCTTCAATTAAGGACTATTCAAGGTCGGTCATCGAGCAAGCTCCGTGTTTTTACAATTCACGTATGGCTCTCGCTTGAAGGTTACGACATTGTTCCGGAAATCATTGGTCTGTTCCCAACTCACAAGGGGCTCAACCAGCGTCCTTAGCTCATCTCCACGAGGTAATCCGAATCAGATAATCGGTCAAATAAAATATATTTCCCATGGAATAATAGTTTGGGGCTCCGAATCAGGCCAATTTGGCGTGTCTGCACTCAGTCCAGGGGCGTGCCCTGAGCGCCCCCGCTTCTTTTGAAATACGGTGGCGTGGTCTATTTTAGAAAATTGGAAATTACCCATATTTACACCTTCTTAACCAGATTTTTGAAAAGTTACCATTGTTAATTATCGATTATTTTGACCACGCCCCCGGGTTGGGGGCGCATTCATCTTATCAAGTCTGATTTTTAGCAATTTCTAGAAGGTTCCGGTGATTTTTAGCGATAAGACGCGTAACGCGCTCCTGCTTTCTTTGAAACAGGGGGCGCGTAGACCACACCCCCAGGGTGAGGGCATGCCCTATGGGCACGTCCTGCACGCCCTTACCTCCTTTAGAAGGCGGGGGCGAGGTCGGACTAGTTTTTATATTTTGCACCGATTCTCCATCTATATAAATTGAGGGCTATTCCCAACGACCCATGGTTGAACCCCCCGTGCCTAGCTCATCCTGAGGTCATCAAAGCTCTCTCCCAAGGCTGTCCTGATGTCCAAAGCTGATCCGATGTCGAGAGATCAATCTTGAAGCAAAAGAGAAGCCCGATCCGTGCGTTCCATAGTAACCAAACTTCATTGGCTTCTACAGAAAGTTTGGGGCTTCTTCTGCGAAAGTTTTCAACAGAAGATTTGTTTCTCTCCTCGTTCTCTTTTATTTTCAATTGTCAGCACTCAATTCGGACTTTCCGTCTGTCCGTGGTGATTGCTGCACTGAGGGTGTGCATCCATGTTCTGTTCTTCCAAATCCGTCCACTTCCATACTTTTTACAGACTTCTACAGGCGGATTTAGGAGAAATCATAAAATGTTTATCTCTTCCTCTCCGAGTTATCCATCTATAGAAATAAACAACACTCAATTTTGACATCGGGATAATTTTTAACATTTCTTTCACCAAAGTTGCACCAGAAGGGTGCAAGGCTACCCAAACCGGCCTTCTTCAACCAACTTGGCTTCAACTCAAGCCAATACACTTCATAAGTTATTCTTAAATAATTTCATTTAGTTTATTTACTGTTTTACATATTCATATATATTTATCATTTACTTTTACTAAAAAATAATATTATTAATTTAAATAAAATATTTAATCTAGTATAGGTTAATCGATTTACTCATATGGTTCAATATGAGAAAGAGTTGAGGCCAAGTTAACTCTTTGAGGCTAAACCATTTTTCTACTTCTTCTTAAGACCAAACCAACTCATTCAGGCTTGATCGTTCTTTTTCTTCTTCTTCTTCTTCTATTCAAGGCCAAACCAACTCTATGAGGCTAGGCCTCATCATTTTTATTTTCAAAATTTTCCTATGTTTTTTCTTCTTATTTTATTTTATATTTTTAATATTTTTAGATTGTGTTTTTTATTCTTATTCTTTAATTTAAATTTAATTTTTTATTCATATTTTAAAAAGTGATGTAACATAGAATTAAATATCCATCCACAAAGCACTGTAACACTTTCATATTAAAAAGATGTTGTTAGAGAGAATTTAATTTGTGATGGTAGATAGTTAAATTTTTAAAATTGAATATGGCCCGGTGAAATTAAAGTTAGATTCGATTAATGAAGATGATGCACAAGGAATTAAATGACAAGACAAAATAAATAGTTCATAAAGTGATGGGGATGCTTTAAGATTTTTAAAATAATGAATCCACTATTAAAGATAACGAGGGTGAATAAAATAAAGAAAAGTATAATGTTGGTCTGATATAATAAAGAACACATTTATGATGATGATTTATATGAAACTAATTATAAAAGAGATTCTATTTTCAAACAAGTTGTCCCATCTATGTAAGCAAGTGTCAAATTTTGTCGGAATGATAATAAGATTTAGTACATATGTCTATCTATCTATCTTAAAGCAAACTAATGGTGTGGATCTTTTGGTTAAAAGCACAATGAAATTCATATTAATGGGACAACTTGGGAACAAAACTTCTTATTATGATTCATATCACATGTCCAAGAGTTAGAGAATTTAGAAGATTTTGTCACTCTTGATATATTTATAACAGATTTAAACTTGATAAGCTTTGGAGATGTCAAGGGGGATTTCTCTACTTGCACCCAATTGCCCATTAAGGTTTGACCTCTTTGGGTATTTTCTTCTTTTTTGACAAACCTATTTTTGTGACACACATTCAGACATGTGCTTTGACATGTGAGGTCATTGCCCATCTTTTGACACGTTTTATCATTTTCTATACTTTTTGGGTACTCATTCAAAAAGGCCCATATTTGTTTAAACATGTGGGGTTCATTGCCCATCTTTTGGCACCTTTTCTTTTCTTTATTTTGAGAAGTTAACCCTTCTGAGATGGCCTCCTACTAAGATGGCGGATGCTTTCGATACTCTCCTCCTTTAATCCCCTTCACCTATCTTAGACTGAATAGAAGATAACATGGTGAGGGTTTTCCTTCCATCTCTAAGTCTTGCCTAGCTTCTCTTAAGTGTTAGGTCATCCAAATTATGAGATCAGGATGTGTTGTGTGTAAAAGATGGTATCTACCCTCAAATCCTGGAGAACAACCTAGGACATGTGGACTCAAGTCATACCAATAGTTCTCTCCATTTTTTAAGCAGATTACGTTCCATGGGTGAATCAATTGTAAACATGCCTTGCGATGTAAAAAAATTATTTTGATAAAAGAGAATGTAGTTATAAGTTCTGTCAATCACAAATTTTCTCCCACTTATACCTTGCATGTTTGAATAAAAATGTAAGACTAAAAAATATTTCCAAAAAATTTCCTTTCAAATTACAAGACGATGATGAATAAAAATTCATGTAATACTTGAGAGAAGAAAAAGTTCACTGTTGGTGATGACGTGGCTTGTGCTTGCCTTGCCTTGCCTTGTCTAGTTGCTTCCGATTTTGATATGCTCTATATCGCATTGGATCGAAGATTCTGAGTCATATGATGAAGTGAAAGATGTAGAGGATTCAATTTGGCATGGTGGAGTCAGGATTAATGATGTAGAAGGGAAAGATTGCAGTATCACCTAGAAAATTTCTCTATCCTTAATTTTTGTTGAAAGTAAAATTAAAAAAGGAGATAGAATTGTAAAAGGAAAGAAACATGCTTGAAAATAAAAGTGAGTTAAAATGGGCTCTTGGGCTCGAGAGTTTAGAAGGGGCTTGAAGGCCCAGGAATGGTTGGAATAAAGGGGCACGCGGGTCCAAGAGTTGAATGTGGGCTAGGAAGCCTAGTTGATGTTGATGGGTATGAGGTCTCAACTAATGGTGATGGGCTCGAGGGCCCGATTAAAGGTGATGGGCTCAAGGGCCCTATTAAAGGTGATGGACTCAAGGGCCGATTAATGATTATGGGCTCGAGGGCTCGATCAAAGGTTGAACTCGTGGGGCCCAATGAAAAGAGTGGGCATGTGGACCCGATTAGATGGTTGAGAGAATGATTGTGATTTGGAAGATTTGTGATGGGCTCGCGGGCACCATTGAAAAATATGGACGTGCAAACCTGAATTTGAAGAAGGGGGGCACGGGGGCCCAATTTCAAAGAAGTTTGGGGATGCAGGCCCAAAGTTGGAGTGTGGGCATGTGTGCTCGAGGTTGGTAGAAGGTGGGCATGGGGGCCCGATTTAGAAGGAATTTGGGCACATGGGCCTAGTTGTAGAAAAAACGTGCACACGTGAGTCCTGTTGAGGTGAATTATGGGCACGCAGGCCTGATTTAGGTGAATTGTTGGCACGCAGGCCCTATTTAAAAAAATTAAGGACACATAGGGCCGATTGGGGAGAGTTGTGGGCACATGGGCCTGATTGAAGGAAAAGGGGCATGTGGGCCCAGTTGGGGAAAAGGGGCGCATGGGCCCAGTTGAAGGAAAGGGGCACATGGGGTCGGTTGATGAAAAGGGGTGCATGGTCTTAGTTGATGAAAGGGGGCACATGGGCCCTGTTGGTGAAAGGGGGCACATGGGCCCTATCGGATAAAAGGGGCACATGGGCCCTGTTGAGGGAAAGGGGCATAAGAGCCCAAAAAAGAGGCAAAAGGGCCTAATTGAATGGGGAGCAGCATATGGTGTGGCCCTAAGATTGAAAGATTTTTGACCCCTAGGCCTGATCGATGATTGTGAGAAGGATAAAGAAAGGGTGGTGACCCTAAGATTGAGGAATTGTGGGCCCATGGGCCCGATCATTGATTGTGGGAAGGTTAATAAAAGGTCATGGTCCTAACATGGATGGATGGTTGGCTCTTGGGCCGGATTGAAGCTTATGAGGAGGTAAGGGTCGCGAACCTAAAATTGATTTTGAGGAATTTGCTTGCCTAGCTGGAGGAGGTCCCAATATCCCTTTGCTATGGTCTATCTCTTTTTGGAGACATGTGGATCCATTCCCCATTCCATTAACCAACCGTTTAATGACGAGGCAAATCTCTACGGACTGAGTGATAAAATCTCCAGCTCCTTGGTATATCTAGAAGAACCTATATTCCTTAACTCTTGAATGTGTGTTCTGAACCACACGAAGAAGTTATCTTCCGTAGTTGATCTATTTTTAAGAGCATCACTATGAGATTGACGAAAATAATCGATGCCATTGACTTGATTTAACACGTATGCATGTATTAATTGTTGTTCTCTTTCCGTCAAAATTTTAGGCACACTCCTGCATCTCAATGGGCGACCAATTGGTTTGAATATTGAACTATCATCCGTATCAACTTCTTATGGACCACCGTCATAGTTCTGATCTCTACTATATTCACTCGTATCACGCATATATGTTGAAATAAACTGCGTACACTCCTCAACCAAGTAGCCCTGGGCAATAGAACCTTCAACTCTCGCCTTGTTGCCCACATAATCTTTGAGCCTCTTTAAATATCTTTCAATTGGATACATCCATCGGTATTGAACTGGTCCAGACATTCTTGCCTCATAAGCCAAATGCACAACTAGGTGAATCATTACATCAAAGAATGATGGTGGAAAAATTTGTTCCAACTTGCACAATGTCACTGCAATCTTTGTCTCCCAATCTCTCAAAATGTTACTGTTCAAAACCTTAGCGCAGATGATCTTAAAATACTGGCATAACTCTACAATAGGACTCAGTACATCCTTCGGCACGTTTCCTTGAAATGCCAAAGGAATAATTATTTGCATCATAACATGACAATCATGACTTTTTAAACCACTAATTGTTCGGACACTTAAATCTACACATCTACTAAAATTCGAAGAATAACCATCTGGCACTTGAACATTCTTAATGAAATCAAGTATTCTAGACTTTTGATCTTTGCTAAGTTTATAAATTGCATCTGGAAACTTTGATGAACCCTCGTACGGATGTAACTTGGGGCGAATATTTAAATCTACTAAATCTTTCCGTGAGTTCAAATTGTCCTTGTCAATTCCTGATAAGTTAAACATCTCTAATATATTGTCGCACACATTCTTCTCAATATGCATGACATCCAAATGGTGCCGAATGATAAGAGATGACCAATATGGGAGTTTCTCAAAAAATATACTCTTCTTCTTCCAATTTTTATTCTTTGACAAATTTTTCCTTAAGTTCTCTAAATCTTTCTTAAACGGTTTTACGAACCTAGTAGTGTCCATCTCTTTTTGTTGCCTCCATAGGTCATATCCCGTAAGTATCTTTGGTGCTCCCTTCACACATCCTCGACCATCAAAAAGATGCTTATACTGGTTCTTTCTCCACCGATGTGCTACTGGTAAGAACCGACGATGACCAAGGTAGCATTGTTTTCGACTATGAGTAAGTCGAATGGAATGTGTTACTTCGTTACATATAGGACACACCAATTTTCCTTTAGTACTCCATCCAGATAAATTTGCATATCCCGGAAAATCATTTATCATACTAAAAAGTATGACTTTCATTATGAAAATCTCTTTCTTTTCGGCGTCATAAGTCTTCAAACCAATCTCCCACAAATCTTTTAGCTCTTCCACCAATGGTTGTAAGAATACATCAATATCATTTCCGGGAGCTCTCGGACCGGGTATTAATAATGATATCATTGTGTATGTGGCTTTCATACACATCCACGGTGGTAAGTTGTACAGCATTGTAACAACAGGCCACACACTATATTTTGAAGACATTTGACCAAATGGATTAAAGCCATCTGAAGCCAATCCAATCCGAATGTTGTGTTTCTCTAACGCAAATTCTGGATAAAGTTCATCCACCCTTTTACAAGCGGGAGAATCGGCAGGATGACGCATTTCACCTCTCAATTGATATGATCGTGGCTGACTGTGCCATGCCATCCACTTAGCCGTATTGGATGATATGAATAAATGCTGCAACCTACCTCCTAATGGAAAATAATGTAAAACTTTTTGTGCTATTTTTATTTTGATTTTTAGGATCATTTTTATATCTGGAGGTGTTACAATATGGACAAACATTTTTATCTTTATTCTCTTTCCAAAATAGAATACAATCATTTTTACATGCATGAATTTTCTCATAAGTAAGTCCCAATTCCTTAACTAATTTCTTAAGCTCATACCAATTATCGGGAACACATGCCCCATTAGGTAAGACTTCCTTAAATAAAGATAATATCATATCCATACATTTTCTAGTGAGACCATTAATGGACTTAAGTTGAATCAACTTTAATATAAATTTTAATTTAGATACATTTTTAACACCTTCATATAGAGGTGTTTCAGAATCTTTTAATAATTTGGAATATTGAAAATTATCTTCATTGTGTTCTTCCTCATTATGTCGAATAGAAGATTCATTATTTTGAATATCTTGTAACATTTCCATTACCTCATCATCTACATAATTATCTTGTGGTTCGTTTAAAATTGTAATGTCCTCATTTATCATATTGACTTCAATTTCACCATGGCATATCCATTTTTGATAATTTAACCATATACCATTGCATATTAGGTGTTCTTTGACAACATTTCTTTTAAAATAAATGTATTACAACATTTTTTAGGTTTAAATGTTAAACTAAAAAATTAATCTAAAATAGAGACATGAGATGGGGAACTTCGGTGATCATAAAATCTTCTTAAAATTCAAAAGAAAATTCTATCGCGTGGCTACAAGACCTGTCATGCTTTACGGTGGTGAGTATTGGCCAATCAAGAAGAAGTATTCTATTCAATTGAGTTTTGCTGAAATGCAGATCTTACGATTGATGTGTGGCCACATATAGGTAGACATAATCCAAAATGAGTGCATAAGAAACAAAGTAGGAGTCACAAGATTTAAGGATATTTTAAGGAAGAGAATACTTTGTTGGTTTTGGCATATCAAGCGACATCCTCTGGAGGAACCTATTAGACAAGTTGAGGCCTTATTGTTGCCAATGTAGAAGAAATGAAAAGGTAGATTCAAGTTAACTTGGCATAGGCAAATCTAGTATGACTTGGCAGAGCTAGGTATATAAGAGCTAATAATTTGTGACTAAGGCTTTAAGTTTGAGTTTGACTTATGCATCCAAAAAAATGTAAATTGTCTCTTATGTATTAATTGACTTAATTAAGACATAAAACATTAACTTTTGATTTCTAGATGTGTTATCTTTGCTTAGAAATAAAACTAAGAGAAAATACAAATGTCTGAATTGGCTAAAAATGCATTATAATAATAAGTATCATAATAAAGAGATAGAAACCAAAACATGGTTGATTATGCCAATCCAAACTAGTTTCCAATTTGGATTGACTTAAATGGCCATAATGTAAGGAATCATCTTAAAAGATTTAGTGCAGCGGAAGTGATGATTCTTTGGGTTCATGTTGAACTTGTCTCAATTAGAACCAAATGATGAAAAATGAAAACCAATCTCTATAAGTTTGAACCTACCTGATAGGGATTCATCTAATCTCATGGAGAGGAAGAAGAAGACCTTCTAAAGCTCTTCAAACTATTCAAACATCAAATCTCTAGCAGTATTCACATGAACTTCATCCATAGTAGGTCCTCCCTTTGCACCGAGCTCAAGAACTCTTCTCGAACTGAGCTCCATCACCCATGGATGCCTTCTAGAGAAAAGAGGTAGGGAGGAGGCTTAAGATGTGATTTTCACCTTTGGTTTGATAGAGTTTGGCAGAAATCATTGATATTTATAGAAAATTTATATTTTTTTATAAAACCTAAAATCTTTATAAATTATGCCTTTGCCCTTGTACTTATGGATAAGTCTTTATGTGTGTGACCCACTAAACCCAATAGTCTGTTTGGTTGAGGCCTAATTAAAATAGAATAAGTGTATTTAATTAAAGTACATATGCTTTCCAATAATAAATTAATTGGCCTATCAATCATGAAGGGTACAAGCCATATCCCATGATCCCAAATAACTATGGCGATAATCTTATCTTCATTGAGCCTTTCCATCATCAGTTCTTGCAAGGATATAAACCTTTATCCATTTAATGTCCTGGTTGGAAAGGAATAAGGCATCGACTGTCAACTCTTTAGTATACTGACTCTATAAGATCCTGGACTCGGAATCAGATCAATTGAAAAACTCATTTTCCAATTATCCTCTCTTCCCTAGCCAGAGATTTAGAGTATTATCCTATAGGACATCCACTCTCACTTAACAAGAGTGGACAATCCCTTGTTGTCCTCTCAATTGCCTCCATCAGATGTTCCTTGCACCCAGTGCATCACTATGTTGGTCATCACCATATAAACAGTGATCCAGAAGTCAATATTCAAAGCACAAGTTCTGCCTAACATAGCATATTTGGTGACTCAAGTCAAACATCCAATCATGCAACTGTGATGATAGAAAACCTTGATTGATAGTTTGGTAAGATACTATTTAGGGTTTCTGATTTAGTCAGTTCAACGAACTTATACGACTATGAGCACCTGTATGTGTATCTCAGTGTCTCTGCACTAATGACTAATGAGATCGGTCATCTTTATCACATGAGAAGACATCACATGCATTAGTCAATCCGTATCCTTGATGCCCCGTCTCAAAAATCCTATGACTAAGAACATTTAGATCACATATTTCTAGATGATCAATCTCATTATCATGATCTTACCATGATTCAATCATCATTGCATGTGATCAATGATTTCATTATGATATATGCATCTAATAAGAGCAAGAAATGAAGATTTGCCTAATTAATTGAATGAGATATTTCTAAAAATGTCAAATCATATCATATATGATTGACTAGTAGGGCATACATTTCTTTCACATAAATCCCAAAAAAGGAGATATAACCCAAAACATGGTTGGTTAGGCCAATTCAAACTGGTTTCTATTTTGGAATAGCCTAACCATCCATAACACCAAAAAAAAAAGAAAAATCAGTTTCTGGCTATGGTTGGCCTAAATGACCAGAAAACCTAGAAAAGCAGATAGAACCCAAAAGATGGTCAATTAGGCAAATTTAAACTAAGTTTTGATTTGGATTGTTTTAATGGCCATAATACCCCAAACAAAAGGTATAGAACCCAAAACAGAGGGTTTTTTATCATCATGGTTGCATGGTTGGACCTTTGACATAAGTCGCCAAAGTTTCCCTGTTGAGTGGAACTTGTATTTTGACCATTCACTTATGTATCACCATACAGATGATCCAGTATAGCGATAAATTAGGCATAAGGAAAACTTGATGGAGGCAATTGAGCGGACAATAAGGGATCATCCACCCTCCATAACTGAAAGTGATTGTCCTATGAGTTAGTACTCTAAATTCCTAGCTAGGGTTGATAGGATGATTGGAAAATGAGTTTTTCAATTGATTTAATTCCGATTATAGGATCCTATAGAGTCGGTATACTAAGGAGTTGACAGTCGATGATGTACTCCTTTCCGAATGGGATATTAAATGGACGAGGGTTTATATCTATGTGGTAATTGATGATGGAAAGACTCAATGGAGATAAGATTATCTCCATAGCTATTTGAGATCATGAAATGTGACTTGTACCCTTCATGATTGGTATGCCGATTAATCTGTTATCAGATAATGAATTTAATTTAATTAAATAGAATTGTTCTATTTTATTTACGCATCAACCAAATAGGCTATTGAACTTAGTAGGTCACACACATAAAGACTTATCCATAAGTACAGGGGTAAGAGTATAATTTATGGAGATTTTGGATTTTTATGAAAATTTTCAAATTCTCTACAAATACCATTGGTTTTAGGCAAACTCTATTAAGCCAAGAGTGAAAGCCATATCCTCGGCCTCCTCTCTATTTCCTCCTCTCTCTATAAGGCATCCATGGCTTATGGAGCTCCGTTCGGGAACAGTTCTTGAGACCAGTGTGAAGGGAGAACCTGCTGTGGATAAAGTTCGTGTGGATATCGGTGGAGACTGGACACCTAATTCTCTCCATGGGATTAGTGAATCCCAATCAAGTATATTTAAATCTGTATTGATCAGTTTTCAATTTTCGTTGTTTAGTTTCAATTGAAATAGTTTATAATGGAACCCATATGAATCGTTGCTTCTACTGCACCAAATTTTGTAGGAGGATTCCTTACACATAAACCCATGAAAAGGAGTTAGAACCTAAAACACAGCCGACAAGGCCAATCCACACTAGTTTCTAGTTTAAATTGGCTTAAATGGCTATAAAACCTAAAAAAAGTGATAAAAACTTAAAACCTGGCTGGTTAGATGAATACAAATCAGTTTTTGGTAGGATTGGCTTAAATGGCCATAAAAATTCAAAAAAAGGAGTTAGAACCCAAAACACAACCAATTATGCCAATCCAAATTGGTTGCTTAAATGGCCATAAAACAAAAGAAAATGAGATATAACTCAAATCATGGCCGGTTAGGCTCTAAAATAGAAATGAATTCTGATTTGGATTGGCTTAAGCTTCCATAAAATCCAAAAAAAAAGGAGATATAACGCAAAGCACAGCTGGTTAGGCCAATCATAACTGGAGGCTTGTTTGGATTGGCCTAAACGACTATAAACCCCAAAAAATGAGATTGAACCCAAAACATGGATGGTTTCGCCATACAAATAAAAATGGCTTAAATGGCCATAAAACCAAAAAAAAAGATAAAAACCCAAAACATGACTAGTTAGAGCAATCCAAACTGGTTTTAAATTTTCTTTGGATTAAACGACCATGAAACCCAAGAAAGGAGATAGAATCAAACACACAACCTATTAGGCCAATCCAAACCAATTGGTTTGGATTGGCTTATACGTCCATAAAACTCAAAAAGGAGATAAAACATAAGACATGGCTAGTTAGCACATTGGTTTTCGGTTTGGATAGGCTTAAATGGCCATAAAACCAAAAAAACAAGATATAAAACCCAAAACATGGACGGTTAGGCCAATCCAAACCAGTTTCTAATTTGGATTGAATTAAATGGCCATAAAAACCAAGAAAAGAGTTAGAATTCAAAACACAGCTAGTTAGGCCAATCCAAGCCAATTTTCTGTTTGGATTGGCTTAAACTGCCCTAAAAGCTAAGAAAAGGAGATAGAATTCAAAACATGGCCGATTACCGAACTGGGTTTACAGTTTGGATTGGCTTGAATGGCCATAAAACCCAAAAAATGAAAGATCCCAAAACACGGTCGATTAGGTAAATTCAAACTAATTTTCGATTTGTATTAGCTTAAATGGCCATAAAAATCCATAAAAATGATATGGAACCCAAAACATGACTATTTAGGCCAATCCAAACTAATTTCTATTAGGATTGGTTTGAATGGCCATAAAACCTAAAAGATAAGACAGAATCCAAAACACTACTAAGTTAGACCAATCCAAACTAGTTTCTGGTTTGGATTTGCCTAATGGTCATGAAACCTAAAAGAAAGGTTAGATCCCAAACCAACATCGGTTAGGCAAACCTAAACTAGTTTCCAGTTTCGATTGGCTTAAATGGCCATAAAAGTGAAAAAAGGGAGATAGAACCCAAAGCATGACTAGTTAAGCTAATCCAAAATGGTAAGTGCTTTCAAATCAAACACAAATGGTAAACTGAATAAAAGAAGTATTTTGATTGTTTAGGCCTTTCAATGGCAATTCAATCAAGTGTTTATCTATTCTCAGGCTTCTTTTCCTTATTTTTAGAATGTTTCAAGTGACATCCTCTTTCCAAACATGCATCATCTACAGGAGGTTCTATTACAATTAATTATGCATTTATTTGTCTTTTATAATTGTTCAATTTTTTATATATATTTTTATAATATAAAAAGAACCATTAGTCTAAATGGGATGAAGAGATGTTGTTGTTGTTGCTGTTGTTGGCTATTCCTGTTGATGTAGAGAAGGCTGGCAATAAGAGGAAGAAGGGAAGCTGCTATTGTCGTTGCTAGAAGGAGAGGACTACTGATGCCTTGTTGTTGTTGCTGCTACTGGAATTGAGACAGGCCGTAGAAGAGACTGGCTGGGTGCTATTGCATACAAGAGCAAGAAGAGCTATGGGTGCACACCAGGAGAGAGGGAGAGAGGAGGAGCTATTGTTTGTGCACAAGCTTGGCCAGTTGGTGGTGTGCGTACATATGATGGTAGTGAGAGATAAGCTAGCACATGAGGGCTTTTGTTCTCCAAGACTCCCTTCAACCAGGGAGTCTAGGGGATAAGGTTGATGAGAGATAAGAGTTGGACATCTAATGCTTGAAAAATCTAGCCAAGGAAGACTTCTACTCAAGAAGAAGTCTTTCCAAGGTGGGATGTGTGCATAGGAGCAGGTTCAAGGGATGTTATGTGTGCATAGGTGAGATGATGAGAGAGGATGGTGCATCAGCTCCCTTGTTCTCCCAGTCTCCCTTCAACCAGGGAGTCTAAGGTATAAGATTTGAGAGAGATAAGGCAAGGAGTTCTAATTCTTGAAGAAGTCTCCAATGTAAGGATTTCTAACAAATCTTCCAAGGAAGAATTATATCTAGAGGAGAAGTCTTGGCCAAGGAGTCTATCCACATAGGAATCCCACATAGTAGGGGTTCTGTGCATGCAACCCAACTACTATGCACCAGCCAAGATAGAGGGAAGGTGGTAGCTCATCATCTCTAGAATCTCATCAAAATACTTTCGATCTAACGAATATCATTAATCCTGATCGAAATCAATTATCTAATCCTTGAATTCACCCCAAAAAAATATGGAATGTGCTCTGATGGTCATGGATCTTGTGCTCCATCAAGATGTATGGCCAGGATCTCCTAAATTGCATTGGATCTCTGATTTTGCCGATTTCTTCGTTCGGTGCAATCTCGATCATTGATAATTTCAAAAATTGCAATTAAATGCCATTCAATCATTATTTTGGCCGAATTTTATTTTTGACTTATCAATATTCTTGAGATTAAAGTCTTAGACCGAGAAATTACAATTAATAGCCGACAGGCTGATCTAGAAGTTGATCGGACCATTATACCCTTGGGGTGATGGGGTATAGACTTCGGTCCAGATTCAATCTTTCCTAAATAATTCTTCAAACGGTGGTTAGATTTTTGATATGTTTCGAACATTGTCCAACTCTATCCTAGACCGACAATATGTTGAAGTTGGATCTTCCCAATAGACTCTTAATTTTCCCTGAAGTTCTGGGTGCAAAATGGTCATTTTTGACCTTCTGGTGTCTATTTTCTATGTTTTTGGCCACCGTTGCAAAGTTTGTGACTGGAGCTATGCAGCATGGTTGTTATCTTGGTCATCTGGACCTAGGCCCGTCGAGGCATTTCCAAAGCTGTTTGCACTAACTTGACTTTAATTTACCAAATTTGGATTGGTTTTGTAGACCGACTTTGGCATTGCTCAAATTTGAGTTGAGCGGGCTGAATGGAAAATTTTGGCCCCAAAAAATGCCCCCCATGGGCGGTTTCTTAGAGATGAGAGTCGAGAAGAGACCGCCCATGCAAGTTGGCATTTGCCTTTTGTTTCTCTATCATTGACAATCTATTTGTTGTGCTACCTTTGCTACATGTGCTTCTTCAGGATTGAGAATGGATTGGGGCCTTGAATGTGACCAACCTTGCCTTTCTTTTTGGTTGTGTCCCCCTTTTAACAAGCTTCAACCTTTCTATTTGGCGCATATGATGATGCCAACTCCTGCATGGTCCCCCACATGCCAACTTTTGGATGAACCACTCTACTTGTTTGTTGTTTTTTATTCTTTATCTTACTGATCCTACTGTCAATCTTGTAAGATTTTCACCTAGACCAACCCCCTTGATTTTTTTCCCTACATGTGTTTGAAGAGATTTTCATGTAGTAGGGGTCAGCTGATTTTGCCTAGAGTGCTTTGTCAAGTTTTCACTCTACCCAAGCTTCCTTTTGACTTTTTGCTCTTGACTAGTCATTTTTAAGCAATTAGCCAAGCCTATCAGACATCTCTCTTTTTAGCCCTTTTTTGGTTCTCTTCTATCTTGTTCATTAATTTCTTGCTGAGAGTGATTTTCACCTTTCAAAACAAATGAGTGGATTATGTTTCTTTGTCGAGCATGGCTTTCATCTCATACAACAAGGGAGTGAGATAGTGTTGTCCGTACCGAACCTATTCCGTAATTCTTAAGAAGATGATCATGATCTATAAAAAAACATCAATGGTATTTTATTTATATCTTCCAGTGATCCAAACCAGTCTTCTTACAGTAGACTTAAAACGGTCGTGCAAGGAAGTGTAACTTGGCTCCGAAGACTTCGGAAGAAATCCAAGGAGGTGGACGCTAGGCAACAATGTTGGAGGTAGAAGATGTCCAACTCCAAAAAAGAGGTGAAGATAAGTCCAGGGTACGTAGCGGCGGTGGTGTCATGTTAAAAGGGAAAGATATATATCGATGTCATGTAACCTTGTTCCTAGGGAAAAAAGAAGTCTTACATCATTATCTAAGGAGGAGGTTCCAAGATGGCGAAGGAAATAGAACACAGGTGAGGAGGTGTAGGGTGAGAGGTAATGGGGAAAAAAATTGGATGACATTCTTGTGATGCCTTCTCTTGGGGGAGGGGGAGGTTGTGGTGGATGGAGGCGAAACCGTCAAAGGTGGAGAAAAGGCTAGACAGGTCAGATGAAAGATTGGCAGTACGTAGACAAAAAAATGTATTCATGCTTCTATACAGTAAGATGTGACCCAGTAGAAGACGGATTTCGACGTCCATTATCTTTGTTCCGGTGCCCTTTTTTAAGCCCAAGATGGCCGACGCTTCTCTATAAACTTGTATTGTTTTATTTTAACTATTCATAATATTTATCTTAAAATAATATTTTAACAAAAGCTTCACTATTAAAAAATATAATATTATAAAATTATTTTGAAATGGTAAACTAAACAACTAATAACTATAGAAAATATTTTATTTAAAATTTGTATTATTTTACAACTCTTATTAAATTAACTTTTAAAACATTAAATTTTAAAGATTGATTTAAAAATAATTAAATGATTTAAAATATTTTTATAAAAAACAATTTACTTATAATTACATGATAAATTAAAATTTCAAAAAAATCAAACTACACCTAACCAAGCAATAGATTATGATTTTAATTTCTTTGCAAAAAATACTTCTAGGAAAATATTTTACTTGATTATACTTTTACGTTGAACCAAACGGACCTTCAATACATTGACCAATCTTTCTACACTTCGAGCTTTTTTGTTTCATTGTAAAATTACGCAAAATATTACCCTTGTTTCATTTTACAGTTCTATGAATTGCTAGAGTATTTGGTTGCACAAGAAATTTTTTAAGGAAAAAATAATTAGGAGTCTAATCATCAACATGAGTTTAATGAAAAGTATATTGACAAAATACTATTTATAAAATACCCAGTCCACATAAATTTATAATGAGTCCCATTCGACGACGGACGATTAACAGACTGTGTTTATTTATTTTGTTTTCCCATTTCTTCCCCTACAATAACAAAGGGGTCTGTGCGCCGTGCCTTACGCGGGAGGAACTCCAAAATTTCGGTGACTGCTCCTAGCTCTTTAAGCCTTCCTCGTGGAGTCACAACACACCAACGTCGCCAACCGCTTCCTACTGAATCTTTTGACGGAGCTCGCCCTGAGAATATCTGCTTTCATCGTCCTCATGATCGGTACAGTCACCTCAGGGCATGACTCACCGGCCATGTCCCACGGCTGGAAGCTCACGGCTGACTCTGGCGGCGGGAGGCCTCTTCTTGGGGTGTCCTGCGGCTCCTTCTGCAACGATCAATGGATGATCAGACCAATATAATAAAATATCCCCAGCATAAAAATAGAGCTGACGAAGAAGGGAGAAGAGATTGATAGACCTGGCAACGACATCTGACCACTGAACCCGGGATGGTCATCAGATGGGCTCTCACTCTCAGTATCTTGGTGAGCTACTGTTGACGGTGGAGATAAGGGTGAACACTAGACCTGTAAACGGGTTAGATTTGGATCGGATTTATTAAGCTCCGAATCTGAACCCGATAAATCTTACCTGAATCCGAATCCAAAATCAAAGGTGATCGAGTTCTCGGATCGTGTCACTACCCTGCATCCGAACTATTTTTCGGGTTTAGAATTTGACCGAAACCTCCGCGGCGGTGTCTCAGAGCTCGCAGAGGCAAGGACAGGGGGAGGGTGAGGGCGAGGGGCAGAGCTCACTGGCGCTGTTCCGGTTCTGCCTCCCTGCAGTCCCAATGGAGAAGCCCTCGATCGTCGCCTGGACTCTACAAATGACCTCCTCGGCGTCAAGGGACTCCATCTCCATGGCCTCCTTCCCCATGAACCAGGCCAGCAGAACGTGGGAACCGCCGTAGATCGGGTAGATTGAAGGAGCCCTCCGATTCTTCTCCACCAACAGAGAAAGGAGGCCTTGGCGTAGGAAGGAGCCGACGCTGAGCTCTGTGGCAATGACGTAGGTGCCAGCCGGCACGATCGGCAGTCAAGATCGTGCCTTGGCGAGGTCCATGAGATCTCGGTATAGGGCGGTGATATCGGCTATGACGGAGGGGTCAACCGGGTGACCGCCCTCAGCAACGGTGACGGCATCGCGCGGGAGACCGTCCATGAGTTTCCAGGGGGTTGCCGACCACAGCGCGCCGATTCGGTTGGCGATGTGGTAGACGGGGCTGCCCCCAATGCCGTGGATCCCAGCAAGCATGGCACCCCCTATGGCAGAAGCAGCAACCTGATGTGGATCCCAGCAAGCACGGCAGGACGACTGTCGATGCTCGAAGGGGCTGGTTCCCGGCAGTCTCGCTAGCGGGTTTTCGGGTACTCCGAATTGAAATTCTCCCGAACCCGGAGGAAGATGTTCAGATTTACTCTGGTGAAAGAGAAATTTAATTCGAAGGAGAGCAAAAACGGGCTTGCCGTTAAAAGCCCAGACCCGATGGTATTTTTCGGATTCGGGTGAAATTTTCGGTTCAATAAATCCACTTACAGGTCTAGTGAACACAAAACAGTTCAAATCGACAAATCAAACTGAATCAGTCCATTTAATTTGGTTTGAATCTTTTTCGATTTGATTTAGTTTAAAAATTCTTCAAAATGATTTAAATCAAACTAAATCGTTTAAATTGATTTAATCAAAAAATTATAAAAAATATTATAGTATTAATAAAATGATATTTTTATAAGTTTTATAATAAAAATAATATTTATTTTGATTATTTTTTATTTAAAAGTTTATATATATGTAAAAAATAATTAATTTACATAGTTTTATACATTTTCGGTTTAAATCGAATCAAATCGAACCAAATCGAATTGAAATCGGTTTGGTTCGATTCAATTTGAAAGATGGATTCAGTTCTTAAATAAATAATCTAAATTGAATCAAATCTAACAGTTTCCACCCCTAGGTGGGGAGCGCTAGTATTGGTGGCCGAGGGCATGGCGGGGAAGAACCCCACTCCGCCTAACCCAGAAAGAGTGAATCTCGCAAAGCAGGCAAAGGCAACGATGCCATGGCGCACAGAACTGTGCTCCTCGAGGAACTCCACCGCAACGTTACAGGTTCCACGGTCGTGAATACCACCGTCAAGGATTGAGGGCATAAAAGACTTCTTTTCACATTTCTAGTCTATTTTGAGACAAATTATAACAAATGTATGAAATTGGGTCGCATTTGTAAGTTGAGCTTTCAATTAAATTATCCAATTTTTTATTTTTTGTTATAAAATTCTATATTAAAATAAAATATAAATGGCCAAATATATAAAAGTTAACATGTTTAATAAGATATGAAAAAAAAGATCCTGGATTGAGTTTAACTATAGAACGTGGAAGCCACAAAGAAAAAGAAGGTCCCACCTATTTTTTGTTCTAGAAGAAATCTTCTATAAAATATATTCTATGATGATTATCAAACATTTTTTTAAAAATTTTTTTTGTAACAAAAACTCAATTTAAAAGATCTTATTTCAAATTACAATAGGAAAGAGATGGAAACCAAACAAGATCATCAAGTAGTAAAATCATTTTAATCGTTTGGTACCCTACTTTAGTTTCCATGTAGTTTACAAAGTCAATCAAACAAAAACTTGTATTTTGAAATCCAAAAAATCACTTATTTTTAAATGTAATTGTAAAACAAGAAAATTATATCAAAACAAACAAGAATTATTATCAAGTAGTCATAAGTTTTTCATTGAGAAGTTACCGTTCCAACTTCCAAATCCTGAAAGGATATCGTCCTGCTAAATTTAATGTCTTCTTTAAATGCACTTTGGCAAAAACCACTTCAACAGTCCAAAGTTTAAAAAAATTCTGAGAATGATGGGGAATCGAGGAAGCTCACTTCAAGCTCCAACAATACATTGAAACAAAAGATTTCTGTTAATATTGAACCATAAAAACTAAAAGCTATTTGATATACTAGTTGTTTTTAGGCAATGAGGGCATACACAAAGGGTGTAGACACACAAATTTGACATAATTGTAGAACTCAAAATTTGTAGTTTAGATGATATTCAAGTATTTTGTCAAAAAAAATGTTTTTGAAAAAATCTAACTTTTTCTATATTTTGGCATGGGTAGGCCTTGGTGCCCCATTACATTGGGGAGGAACTTGTAATGAGTTCCAGGTGCCCCATTGGGGGGGGGGGGGGGGCTGACTTTACCCCAAAACAACATGGCTCAGAAGTACCAGTCAAAGCGCCCAATTAGGAGGGCACTTGATAGCATGGAAGGATGACTCGAGGGTCGGCCCCGAGTCGGTTGGCTCCCAACCTAGCTCGGTCGGTCCAAGTAGCCGACCCAATCGTGACCTAGCCTGACTAGGTTGTTTTTTATTTTCTTTAAATTGTTGAAAAATTATAAAAATTAAATAAATTTAAAAAATCAGGAAAATATTCAAGAATTCAAAAAATAATAAGAGATTTGATTGCAACAGGATTCAATCAACATTCACTCAAAAATGACATTATATTGTTCTTCTACATATTGTATGAATTCTTCCCATGACATTGTGGAAGAGTATGACACATTAAACATGTAGACAAACTTATTATATTCATCAGTACCTTGTGTAATCATCCTACGATAAGATGAAAATGAACCACCATAGCTATCATATATTTAAGGACCATAACTATCGAATGTTGGCTGCGTCATCCCATAACCCTCCCTTGATACAATGAACACCAAGAACCCTGTGATAGTTTCAGCTTTGCTCCTCCATACCCATGTTGTCTAGCTCCATGGTCAGTATCCTGTGTTGCATGGGTATAATGCTCCTCTTCCATGAAGTGTTGTTATTGCTGCAGAGAGGGCATCTCTAGATTGGTTCTCCTTACACCAGAAGTGGTGCCAGTGGTGCTTTCTCTGCCTCTGTCGTATGTGTTCCCAGCTCCATCACTACTACTCTTTGAAGAAGAATCATCCGATGTCTAATACTGCAATCAGATGTTGGGTTCCAATGTATCTTCTCACGTCTCCTCAATTGTGTCTAGATTGACAATATCAAGAGGGTCAATTGCAACCTATTTACCTTTGCCCTTCTATTGCCTACCTTGGCGAGAAATTGTTCAATTTTTTGTCTCTTTGCCATAGAAGGAGGGATCCAGAATTCCTAAGAGAGAGGAACATCGTCAAGTTCTCCTTGATCCCATTTCCAATTATCGGGGTTGAATTTTGGTTCACCTATCCTCTCATGATCGTTGACCCAAGTTTTTAAAGGATTTTTCTCTTGAAATATCTCTTCCAAGTCAATATTTGGTTCTTGTACAGTGGGCACCTCAATTCTTCTTCCACTTGTTTCTTGTACCCACCTTTGCTTCACCCTTTGGTTCTCTCTCATCTTTAAAATCTTTAGCTTCAATCTCATGTTATAGTGGTAGTAAACTAGCTGCTCAACTTTATGTAATGTTAGCATATTTCTCTATTTCGTATGAATAAAGCTAAATATTGACAAATTTGTTTCATAGCCAAAAGTGGACATGGTTTGGCTTAGGACTCAGATTGCAATAGCAGTCAAGTCTTCATATCCCAGTGCCCTTCCGTGATTCATCCACCAGTCAGCTACACATTATCATTATGTGTTAGTACATAATGATATTAATAAGTTAATTATGTAAATAAAAAGTTTATTTTATTGCATTGTACATACCGAGACTAAGAAGCATAAATGTTCATTGCACCCTTGTTGTCCCAAAATGAAATAATCTCATCCTATAAACATGCATCTTATTTGTTACTATAATTGAACGATCATCATCCCCAAGTATTTTGCGAATGACTTCCTTGTCATTGTCCAACAATTCATTAATAGGCTCGAAGATTGGACTATAACAATATATTGAGTTTGAAAAGTGTCCAGATAATTGGCAATAGAAGAGTTCATTGTCAGTATCGACCATAAAGTCAACATTTTGATTCACAAATATTGTTAAATAAATTGCAAAGAACATACCAGCTACATGTATAGAATGATACAATGTTTTCTCCTATTGATGGTCAATGATGTCCCAACACATGCTAAAATCTGAGACCTTTTTTGATATATCTTCTTTTGCCCGTTGAAGTGCATCATACAAGTAGCCCATGCCTGTCTTTTTATCTCCATCGACTATTTGGAGGACCTTGACAATTGGACCAACAATATCCAACATCTTTTTTATAAACCACCAAAAGTTTCCACTCTCCAATGCCTGTTCTACCTTTCTCCCTTTTCGTTTGTCTGATGAAGTAGCCCTAGCAATCCATTTGGCCCATCCTAGAGAAAGTATCATTTGGATTAGGGAATGACTATGTTCAAATAGTCTTTCCAAAGATATGTAGTGTGAAGCAAACCGTGTTGCCCTAGGTCGTAGGAGCTCTTGACCCCTTGTGTGCTCTCTAATCAAGGTCATGATGAAATTTTGGTTGTAGATGAATGATGCAATGTATTGGGCGGCCTTAACAACCCGATCTATTTGAGAATCCTTGTAAATATCCCCTAACATTAAATCTATGAATGGGTGGAGCATGGTGCCTAATATAACTTCTGTCTCTTGACCATCAACATTTGACCATTAGCTTTGTAGGCAGCTGTGTACTTAGACAAACCAAACCTCACCAATCTCTTCGACAACACCATCAATTAAATCAAACATGTAATTGGCATTCTTTACTTATTAGAATGCATCCATAGATTTCCAAAAGATGGTCCCAGCTTGACAATATAGTAAAAAGTTGATCATTGTCTTCTTAGTTATACCTATTAAAAAGATAATATTGTAAGGAATCAATACATGACAGTGGAAAAATTTTGATTCCATAAAACCATGATTTTTGCCTTGATCGATGTCGAACGAGTAAAACGAGGAACCGAATATGAAGTAGAACGAGAGTACCTCATGGGATTTCTAAAATCCCTCACCATGGATGAAGAGAGGACATTTCTCCTTGATGAAAACCGTTCAAGTGTCCGGTCTCTAGTAGTATCCACACGATCTGCTTCAATAGACGAGTTCTCCCTTCCTTCGGGCCTCCAGAAACCTTCCAGATCCAAGCTTGACCAGCAGAGATCACCTTATAGAGGAGCGAGGAGGAAGAGAGGATTCTTGGGACGTGCTCCAGCCCTATGGCTTGTTAGGGTTTGGCTTCATAAGCCATTTATATATAGAAGATGGAATTTTTCACAAAAAATTTAAAACTTCTATAAAATTGTGTCCATGCCCTCATCTTATTGACCAGATCTAATGTGTGTGACCCACTAGGCCCAATAGTCAATTTGGTTGAAGTCTTAATTAATTTAAAAGAACAATTCCATTAAATTAAATCAAAACCGTTATCCGATAACAGTTTTTACGGCATTCTGATCATAAAGGGTACAAGCCACATCCTATGATCTCAAATGACTTTGGAGAGTTAAATAACATCCATTGAGCCTTTCCATCATCAATTACCACACGGATTTAAATCCTCATTCATACAATGTCCCGGTCGGTCAGGGGTTTGGCACTGACTGTCAACCCCTAAGTATTCCAACTCTACGAAATCTTGTACTCAGGAATGGATCAACTGGAAAACTCCTTTTCCAATTATCCTATCTACCTTGGCCAAGGATTTAGAGTACTATCCATAGAACATTTTCTCTCTCCTACCGAGAGTGAACGATCCCCTATTGTCCGCTCAATTGCCTCCACCAGGTTTCCCATATACCTAATCCATTAACTATATAGGACCACAATACTAAGTGATCCATCAGTCAATAGTCAAAGTACATAGTACACCTGACAAGACATCTTTGGCAACTCAGGTCAAAGATCCAACCATGCTATTGAGATGTAAGAATAGCCTGATAGATAGTTCGGTAAGATACCGATCAGGTTTTCCTAAATTGGTCAGTTCAGTGAACTCATTCCACTAATGAGCACTTGTGTGTGTATCTCAGTGTCCCCACACTGATGACCCATGAGATCGGTCATTCTCATCATATAAGAAGACATCACACACACTAGTCTATCCGTATTCTTGATGTCCCGTCTCAAGGATCCTATGACTAGGAACATTTAGATCACATACCTTTAGATGATCGATCTCATTATCATAATCTCATCATGATTCAATCATCATTGCATGTGATCAAGGACTTTATTACGATATACGCTTCTAATAAAAGCTAGTAACGAAGTTTTGCCTATTTAATTGAATGAGATATTCCTAAAAATGTCGAATCATATCATATATGATTGGCTTGTAGGGCATACATTTCTATCAAATATGTCATATCTAAATTTAAAATTTACAAAGACTTGTAGCAGAACTATTGTGTTCAAAGAGACTAACTTGTCCAACCATCCATCATTAGAGTGCATCCATGTTTGTCTCATATATGTTTGAATTACTTGACATATTTCTTAATGTCATGTACCTCCATTGGAAGATATGTGTTGTATATCTCTTTGGGAGTTGGTATCGGCACACCCCTACTGTCATCGACCATAGTGTCAATCATTGACTCATAATATGGCCCTTTTGCAGCGTTAGCCGGTATGCTACAATGAAAGAACCATCTAGAAGTTGCCTGCTCGATCTTCTCCTTGCATAACTTCAAGTTCTTTAATGCCATGTTGATGGTTGTTTGTTTTTGTCACAGTTGTGTGATGACCGGATCTACGGGACCAATTACTAGGTTGTCATCTTGGGTGAGATCATGGATATCTTCTTCAGGGTTAGGAATTGATCCTCTTTCTCTTCTACTTCCACGTCCACTCTCACTTCCACTTCCACGTCCACTCTCACTTCCATGTCTGCTCTCACTACCAGAACCTTGACCCATTAATTGGTCGATACATCAATACATGTCTTCATCGGTGAACAACCTCTGACTTGCCTCCATGGCTCTTGCTAAGACAGATGTTTGCTATGTTGAGTGTGTATATTGTTATGAAATATCAAATATTAAATATTACATACCTTCGTCAAATTGCTGGTAGTGACTTCTTTTTGGGTGCTCTTGTCCAGTGCTGTATGTATGTAATGAACATCTTGCAGGTTCCTCAATTTCTTCATGGACAGTGTCTTTATGCCTCTTTGAAGCTCCTTTTGACCTTTCCAAATTTTGTACATCATTCTAAATTGGGCTCTTACCTCAGGTGGAGTTCGTATGCATGGTGCAATGTCCCACTTGATATCGGTAAGATGATGCTTTAACTGATAAGTTCCACCATAAAGAACTTTGTCACAATGCTTACACATGACTTTTCTTTTCTCTATTGACATGACCATGCAATGGAGCCAAGCTGGGTCATTCCGGGTGGTGCGGGAAGTATCACAGCTTGGAGAAGACATGTTAGCAAAATAATACGCAATATAAATAACTCCAACCAAAGGTAGAGTAAAAGTTTAGAGTGTAAGAAAGTGAGCAAGATTTGACAATAAGAGAGTGAGATTTGATAGACTATGATAATTGAGAGGGTCAGAGACATTGCTGGAGAAAACAATTAGGAGCTGGTAGAGGGGTGAGCCATTGAGGGGTGAGTGTAGACACGCCAAATTTGCTTAATTCAGAGCATAAAAACTTATGTTTTATAGGATAACACATGTGATTGATTTGAAAACGATGCTGGATCTTTTATGGTTGATTTGGAGCTTTGCCAAGTGAAATTAGATGTTTTATGGGGATTTTCGAACAAAGCCATAACTTTCGAGTGAAAGCCATGCATAAATCATGCAAACCCAAAAATCAGCTTGATGATCAAAACCTAATGATCAAGAATTGATGGCTATGGTCATATTCTCATTCTAGACATGTTTTGATTCATGTCGTGTCTTTTCGATTGCTGTTGGGATCATTTTGACTAGCATCGGACCTTTTGTTCACTGTCAAAAACTTTGGATGAAATTATGAAGTCTTGGGGAATGTGATGATAGATGCATCACATAGAAAGCTTCCTTGGATAGTTATCTTTCCAATGCAACAAATGACATCGAATTCTAAGTCTGGGAGTGTCCATAGTAGCTTCTAGAATGGAGGTGCACAAACGTAGTGCCATGAGCCCCTGACCGGGGGCACATGTCACTGGTCTTCAACTTTGGTTCTACTTTCGACTAGATCAATTCAAAAATATCATTTAGATTATTTTTTAATTTTTTGAATTCATATTCAATTTAGGATGTGCCCCATCCATCCAGGGGTAGGGCGCATGCACCCCACCCCAAGGTGCATTGGCCAGTTTTATCCGATTTCATTTAAGACTGATTTCCCATATAAATAAAGCTGACTTCTAACATTCCATAGGTTAAGATCACGATCCTCGGGGCATCTCAAGATGTCCAATCTCTCTCCTACTCTATTCTGGTGATTTTAGAGATAGAAATTTAAGTTTCTAGAGAGAGAAAAGTTAGTTTTAGAGAGAGAAGTTAGTCCACACGTGTTTAGCCAGGTCTCTCTTCTTTGACTTCTATAGATGCATGGAGACATCTTCTGCCTAAGATCTTGAAGAAAAGTTTTCCTTAGAGTTTTCTTTCGTTTGAAATAGATGGCATGCAATTTCGAGGTTAGTGCTAGTTGTGGTAGACTCTAAAGCAAAGTCGTACTAGGCAGATCCTGGTTGCTGTTCGACTTTCTCGATGGACCTAGATTTGGCCATATCTTCTTCAATTGGGCTCATATTTGATCTAATTTTCTTTTTCTCTCTTTATTTCAATTTTCTCCATCCATATATTATTTTTTATATTTTTTACATTAGTTTTAATGTTTTAATTCAAAAACCTAACAAAAAAGAGTTAGAAGTAACTCGAATCTAGTTAAATCTGTTTCAATTGTATGTTTTTTTGTCATTATTTTTACACATACTTCGCAACTTTCAGTTCTAATTGTATTTTAACTTTTTTATTGTTTAGCTGCATAGGAAACCAAGCACCCACATGTTGAGGACTCTTCTTCATCAGCCGGCCGAAGAAGAAGAAGCTTGAACTCATATTCTTCCCTCTAAGGTACACAGTCAATTTTTAAGTCCATTACATAAAGAGGAGCCCACGACTCTTGGCAACCACTTATTATTACTTAATTTCATGCATTAAATTTATTTATTTATTTTACCCACATGACCCAGATAGTTCCTTCAACACCCTAGTGATGTTGAAGGCTGAGTATTCGAGGATCAATGCGAGTGTGGGTAAAGAAGGGATCATCTTCTCTTTCTTCCCCCTCTTTCTTTCTCTTTGACGTGATGATCCAGATTCACTCATCCTGATTTCAGAGTTGATAGCACTTCTCTTTTTGGTGACCATGGTGGGACAAGCAATGTCTTTAACCGTGAGTGCTTAGTGTTTATGTGCAACTGGTTCTATTTCTAGACCACTTCCCGCGTGAGCCTTTCTTTTTAATGACTTTCTCAACTCAATACCGTATTTAATTTTGTGATTTCACCTTCTTTCATCAGATCTAAAGTGTTAAGTTTGTTAACTTAATTTCTGTCATTTATTTTTAGCTGGTTCTCGTGTGAACCCACCTTTGCTTTTAAAACTGGTTACCGCGTGAACCAACTCTCTTCTACAAACCGGTTCCCGCATGAATCAAAATTTGTTTTCAGCATTTCAAATAAGGTTTTTATCCTTTTAATTCAGGTTATATATATCTTAAATCGGTCACCGCATGACCCTCTTTTAATTACAATTTCCATTTAAATTGGTTCCCACGTTAACCACCCTTTTCTACATCAAACCGGTTCCCACGTGAACCAATTTCTCTCTTTATTGTAGCTCCCACGTGACCCAAACCTCTTTCTTCAGATATATACCAACATGGATTGGATCCTTATTCACCTTTAGATTGGCCCCACGTGGCCCTCTTTTTAAGCATTCAAACCGATTCCCGCGCAAACCACCTTTTCTACCCTAAACTGGTTCCCGCGTGAATCACCTTCATTTTTTACACCAGTTCCCACGTGAACCAACTTACTCCTACATTGGTCCCCACATGGACCACCACTTTTTCTTGGCTATTAGATCTAAACCCTCTCTTTTCTATCACTTTTCACCACCTCCATTTGGCTTCCACGAGAAACAAGGTCTAGATTCTAGTTTCTAGTTGCTTGTCTTGTGTGGTTGCTTGTTTATTTAAGTTTATATTTTGCTCATTACTTGCATTATCACTTTATTTCATTGTGTGTTCCTCTTCTCTACCCCATTTCTTTTACCCTTTTTTGAGACGGGAGCTCACTCTCCCACATACCCCTCCCATCTAAAACACCCACTTGGTGGATTCTAACCTCTCTTCTGGGATATTTCTTATTGGTTTACTTGGTTGGTTTTCATCAAGGCCTCCATAATTCCTCATATGTGGAGTATTCTTTTTCACTATCAGGTTGGTTGTACCACTACCCTAAAACCTGAAGTATCCCAAGTTGTGTGAACCATAGGTCATTGGAGATTGGAGTTAGGATCCTAACCCATTTGTTGAGAGAACAGATCTTAACGATCTATAAACCTTAGGTTTTAACCAAAATCATTCTGTAATCTTGTTTTCAAGTCTTTGCATCACTTGTTTGTAAAAAAAAATTGAAAACACCAAAAAACCATTTTTTTGCTTTAATTACTTTGTCCAACTTGTTGAAACCAAAACTGCAAACAACAAAAATTCTTGTTGAAAATATCAAAAAAATAGTTTCTTGCTTTTATTCTCTTTTTAAAAGTTGATAAGATGGCAATGCAATTAAGGTCTGGATGACGCATTGGAATGGCAAAGTACTCCGAGCATCAAGAGAATGAGCTGGGAAGTCACGAGATCCAACAACCACTCATGATTCAGATAGATGGTCAAGTCGATCCCCAGTTTGAATCATAAGTGCTAGAGGTTGCTCACCCGTTTGCTTCACAAAATATTGAACAAATCCTTAGGGATTTGTCTTTTCACACTGACTCAAAAACCTTGTCACTCATGAAAGCCTTGATGAAGGGCAAAACACCAGCTAATCCCACCTCTGTTGAAAGCAACCGAGTTGCCTCATCTCCTCAACCTATGGTTCAACTATCTTATGCCAACCATGTTGCACCTCCTACTCATCCTATCATAGGACAACCATCAGATAGTCTACCAGTCCATGCTTTTAATCCTCAATTCCCAATTTAAGCATCCAATCACACATATACACCTGTGGTCTAGGAACCTTCTCTTACCCAAGCCATCATGGATCAGCTCAACCAAATGAATGAATGTTATGAAGAGTTGAGATCCTAATTCAATTTCAAGTTAACTCCTATGGTTTCTATTCCTTTTTTGCCAGTTCTTCATCTGTCGCCTTCAGACATGCTAGTCTATCGTCGTTACAATAACACTAGCAATCCTTTCCAACACATTAAAGATTTCTTGTACAAATCTTTATTTTGGAAGAATGATTGTAAGGGCTTTGCTTTCCTATTCCACCGATCATTAGAAGCTGTCAACTTTGAAAATGGGCTTGTCATTTTTTGGATCGCCACCTCAAGAGGGGATTAGAAAGTGTAGGGAATCGGTCCAATCAGTTTGGCGCAGCGGAAAAATTTTGATTCCTCGTATATCATAGTCTTGGTCTCGATCGAAACTGAACGACGTTGCCAAAACAAGTATTCGAAACGATTTCAAACACGTACCTTTGTGGGATTCAAATAATCCCTAAAGACCGGAGAAGATCGAGCATTCTCACACTTGTTCAGCCACTCAAGTGTGCGGCATCTATTCGTATCCACACAAGCCGCCTCCATAGTTGGGTTCTCCTTCGCGTCAGACCTTCCGACTCGCCCCGGATGAAGTCCCATCGACTCTCGATGGCCTCCAGCATGGGGAAACGTGAAAGAGAGAGATAGGGACAAATTTTGCAGCCTTGGCTTGTGGGGCTCATGCTCAATTCACTATTATATAGAGAATTTGGAGTTTTTCACAAAAACCCCTCCTTTCTCTATATTTACACCCTTGCCCCCAAACTTATGGATTAGCCCTTATGTGTGTGACCTACTAGGCTCAATAACTCATTTGGTTGAGGCCTAATTAAAAAAAACTTCTTTTAAATTAAATCTATTATCTCATAATAGATTTAACAGCCTACCGATCATAAAGGGTACAAGCCACATCCTATGATCCCAAACGGCTTCGGGGATGAACTCCTCTCCAAAGAGCCTTTCCATCATCGGTTACCACACCTAAATAAATCTTCGTTCATCCAATGTCTCGGTCGGATAAGAGTACGGTATTGACTGTCAACTCCTAAATATACCGACACTATGGAATCTTGTACTCGTAATTGGATCAACTGAAAAACCCTTTTTCCAACTATTCTATCTACCTTGGCCAAGGATTTAGAGTATTATCCATAAGACATTCTCTCTCTCCTACTGAGAGTGGATGATCCCCTATTGTCCGCTCAATTGCCTCCACCGGGTTTCCCATATACCCAATCCATTAACTATATAGGACCACAATACTAAGTAATCCATAAGTCAATAGTCTAAGTACATGGTACACCCGGCAAGACATCTTTGGTGACTCAGGTCAAAGATCCAACCATGCAACCATGATGATAAAATACCCTGATCGACAGTTCGGTAAGATACCATTAAGGGATTCTATACTGGTCAGTTCAATGAACTCATTCCTCTAATAAGCACATGTACATGTATCTCAGTGTCCCCACACTGATGACCAATAAGATCAGTCATTCTCATCATATGAGAAGATATCATATACACTAGTCTTACTGGATCCTTAATGTCTCGTCTCGAGGATCCTACGACTAGGAACATTTAGAGTACATGCTTCTAAATGATTGATCTCATCATGATTCAATCATCATTACATGCAACCTAGGACTTCATTATGATAGACGCATCTAGATAGTGCAAGTAATGAAGATTATGCCATTTATACTGAATATGATACTACAAGAAATGTAAAATCATATCACATATGATTGGCTTGTAGGGCATACATTTCTATCAATCTCCCACTTGCACTAAAGCCAATCACCCATATGTCTGATCTCTATCAGCCCAAGGTGTCCCTCAAACACTCATTAAGTCAGGGCCTTAGTTAGTGGATCTGCAATGTTTATAGTTTAATATACTCTATCTTTAATCATATCTCCTTGAGCTGCAGCCACTCTGATCATGTAGTATTGCCACAGAAGTGTTTAAACTTCTAATGAGACAAAGGCTCCACTACAAAAGTAATGATCCATCATTTTCATAAAATAATGGTACATTATCAGAGATATTAGGGACAACTCCCTAAAATAAGTTGAGCTCCTTCATCTAGACTACTTCATGAGCAGTTGGTAGCAATTATAATTTGTAAAATCTACAGTGTCTACAGCATGGAGCTTTTCCAGCTCACTGCACCACCATCTGGGTAAACATGTACGCTAACTACCAATCATATGTAACTTGAAGTTTAAGTCTAACTCAAACTTCCAGTCCCATCCTCCATACTCGAAATGCATCCTTGGTACTTCTCAAGTACTTAAGAATATACTCCTCAACTATCCAGTGACTCTCACTTGGATTTTCCTGATGATTACTCATGACACTTAAAGTACTCATCACATTAGGCTATGTACATAGTATACATGATAAACTCCATATCTTATGGGCAACACACCTCTATAGGAGTTTTCATGTCAAACCCTTTGACAATGGTGTCTATGTACAACAAATGGGTCAAGCCAAGCATCCCCTTTAGATCTATCTCTATTGACCTAAATCCTTAGAAAGCTTTTCCCAGAATAATTATGGAGGATTCATTTTATAGTTAGGCTTCATAGATGATAACATACCTACATCATTCATAATGAGTAGTATGCCATCAATATAAAATGTCTAGAATACAATAGCACTCTAACTAGCATTTTTATGCACACAAGGTTCTTCTTCATTCTAAATGAAGTCATAAGATTCAATCTTATCAAATCTTATATTCCAAGGTTGAGAATGTTGTTGTAGTCCATGAATGGACATTACCAACATGTACACATTCTTTGGATGTTTTGGGACTCACATCCCTCAAGTTGTATCATATACAACAGAGGTTGTATCATATACGCCTCCCCTAAAATTTCACCATTGGAGAAATATTATCTTAACATCCTAATTGACATATCTCATAGTCATAGTGTGTAACGATAAAATCTAAATGAATTGAATTATGGCAATGGTTAAAAGATATCATCATAGTCAACTCTTTAACTTAGATGATGCCTTTTTAATCATTCATGACTTAAAGGCCTCACCTTCAAATTCACTCCTATCCATCTTATCATTTTTATTTACACCTAATGGGTAATTTACCCTCAGGTGGATCTACCAAGTTTCGAACTTGGCTAAAATAGATGGATATTATTATAGATTTTATTGACTTCTCCTATTTTAGAATCAATATCTCATATTGCCTTTCATAAGTCTTTGAATCAACATCCTCACTTTATTGTGCATTTATTCTTCCATCAAAGATATGTCTCACACATCTACAAGATTGAATGTGCACAATTGAAGACCCCGTGCTATTATTAATCAGTACCTCAATAGAAGTGTCTTTGGGTTGTGGGTCTGGAACACATTCCAGAAATTTCTTGCTCCCACTGTTTTTCTTAAAGAAAAACTCTTCCTCTAGGAATATAGTAAATTGAGAAACACATACCCTTTATCTCATAAAGTGGTATATTTAAATATCCTGATGTTTCCTTAGGATTTCCCACAAGTCTACACTTTTATCTTATATTCTAATTATTATGGGTTACACATCTTCATCATGGTCGGACATTCCAAAATCTTAACTAGCTTAAGATTAAGAGATAACCACTTTTCCCATATCATATATGAAATAATCAGGATAAATTAGTGTCGACTTCGAAAACGGGTTCCGGATCGGCACCTCAAGAGAAGGTGAAAGATGGAATAGAATAAAGGGGGGAGTGAATCGAAAAACACTCGGAAAGCAGTAAAAGGTCCTCACCTCGGTCCCACACTCACATTGATCTCCGAACTTTCATCTCACGGCGTCGCTCGAGCATCGGAGACGGTTCGGGTCATGTGGGAGGAGAGTGAGGAATAGAATAACTTAGAACATGATAAGAGAAATTGTGGTCGCCAGGAGCCGCAGGCTCCACTTTATGGAATGAAAATAGAAAGGAAGTTAAATTTGACCATGTACCTTAGCGCGGGAGAGAATGTGTGTAGGTTCAACCTTCTTCTTCTTCGGCCGGCCGATGAAGAAGAGTCCAACTGATGCTAGCTTGATCAACCTGTGCAACTAGAACAATAAACCAAGTGAAAGAAACTGATTAGAACTATGGGAAGTGTAGTAACTATAGAAGAAGAGATGAAACAAAGAAGCAATTGGAATAGAACTCACCGAATTGGGGCGAGCCTTAAACCCTTTTTTTGTATTTTTGTGATATAAAATTATGCAAAACCTAAATAAAAATGATGCTAAAATGATCTTGGATGAATGACGAAGACATAGAAACCTGAACGGCTCAAATCGGAGCTAAAACGGAGAAGATATCACCAATATGGCTGGATAGCACACTGGACTGAATGTGTCCTGGGTTTGAGGGTGCGGTGGGTGCGCCCTAGGTGTGAGGGCGCGGTCTGCACGCCCTTGGTTTGGGGGCTCATTTCACTGTCTGGCGCAACTTCGGTGCAGAGATCTCCACGGGCAGTCTCGATGTTGTAATTGAGTGCTGTTTGTTGAAGTAGACAGAAGACTTGGAGAGGAAGAATTCTTATGTTGATGACATATCCAGAATCCACTTGTAGAAGTCTGTAAAAATTCTGAAAGTGGACGGATGTGTAAAACAGAACCCAGTGCAGCAACCGCCACGAACAAACAAAAAGTCAGAAACGAGTGCTGTCAGTTGCATATGAAAGAGGACGAAGAGAGAAACAACTTCTATGATGAAGACTTTCGCAGAAAGAGCTCCAAATGTTCTGAAGAAGCCGATGAAGTTGGTTGATGCAGAACGCACGAATCGGGCTTCTCCTTCGCCTCGGGATCGATCTCTCGACGTCGGATCGCCTTTGGACTTTGGGATGGCCTTGGGAGAGAGCTTGGACGACCTCAGGATGAGTTAGGAAAGAGGGAACAATGCGATATTTTTTTGGATTTTTGAAAACATTCATTCATTTTTTTTGAATTTTTTAAAATATTCACTTTTTTTGGGTTTTTGAAAATATTCAATTTTTTTGATTTTTTTTGCAAATATTCATTTTTTTGGATTTTTGTGGAGAATGTGCCGGTATCGAGACAATTCATTGATCTTTGAGTGTTAATCAAGATTCAAGCGACAAACACCACGTGAAAGTAAGGTTCCCTACCCAGAATCTTTCTTGCCCTCTTCTCTCGATCGGTTTGAATCCCCCCTGAGTTTGGATAGTTCACCTTACCCTAGGGTTTTAAGATAGAAGATTAATAGAGGAAGTCTTTGGTAGGATTTGGGGATGTCGAGGAGGGTTTCTCTACTCATGCCCAAATTGCCCGTTGGGGTTCGGTCTCTTCGGGTCTTTTCTACATGTGGTACTTACTTAGACAAGTCTTTGACCTGTGGGGTCATTGCCCATCTTTTGGTGCCTTCTTTTCATTTTTACTCTTCTGGGTACTCATTCAGATAGGCCCATATTTGTTTAAACCTGTGGGGTTCATTGTCCATCTTTTGGCACCCTTTTGCACCCTATGAGACGGCCTCCTACTAAGGCGGCGGGCATTTTCGATACTATCCTTCTCTAGTCCCCTTCACCTATCTTGGACTGAATAGAAGAGAATAGGGTAAAGGTTCTTTTCTGCCTTCAGGGTTCTGCCTTGCCTCTCTCGAGTGTTGGGCTATCTGGATTCTGGGATCAGGAGGTGTTGTGTGTGCAGGATGATGTCTACCCTTGTCCTCAAGCGAACACTCTCGGATCGATGTCTTGATATCATACCATAAATTCTCCATTTTTCTTTTCTTCAAGGAAAATATTTTTTGAGGTAAATGTTGTTCTACGAATGGTTCAATTTTTCTCCATCGGCGTTGGTTAGCTTATATGCATTACCTGGATATTTTTCAGTTATAACAAAAGGCCCTTCCCAGTTAGGTTGTAGCTTGGAGTGGGGACCACCCGACTTAATGAATATGCGTTTGACTACCATCTCGCCGATTTCGAACTTTCTCTCTACCACCCTCTTTTGATAAAACCTTTTCAATCGGTTCTAATAAGTCCGGGCATGCTCGGAGGCGGCCAACCTTCTTTCATCTAGGAGTTCAAGTTGTGCAAGGAGAGATTCTCGCCTCTCATTGACAGGGATATCCCTATCGAGTTAAACTCGGAGTGATGGAAGGAGTACTTCGTACGGGACCACCGCTTCCATCCCATATGCGAGAGCATATGGGGTTTGACCAGTGGGGGTCCGTATAGAAGTACGATAAGCCCATAGGGCATCTACAAGCTTATCTAACCAATCCGTGAACTTGCTAGACTTACAGGTTTTCTTAATGATTTTAATCAAAGTTTTGTTGGTGGCCTCTGCTTGACCATTGCCTTGCGGGTAATAAGGAGATGAATGATGCAATGCAATGCGGTACTTGTTGCAAAGATCGAGCAGATCTTGAGAGAGAAATTGTGGTCCGTTGTCGGTGATGATGTCATTGGGTATCCCGAACCTAGCGATGATGTTGCGTTTGATGAAGGAGCACAACATTGATGCCTTGATCTCAACGAACGCTTCCGCTTCTGCTCACTTGGCGAAGTACTCTGTTGCCATCAGGATGAACGATTTGGAACGGATTTCAGAGTTAAGATCACTTAGAGAGCCAATGATATCGAAAGCTCACATGGCGAAGGGCCATGGGGCATGAATCGGATGAAGGGAATATGCGGGAGAATGGATCTTGTCGGCATGAAGTTGGAAAGAATGGCAGTGCCAGACAAAGATGGAGCAATCCTATTCTAGGGTTGGCCAATAATACCTCTGCCTGATGATTTTCTTAGCAAGAGCTTGAGCATTGACATGGCCCCCACAGACCCCGGAATGTGCTTCCTTAAGCACCAATTCTGCCTCTTCTTCATCAACGCATCTAAGCAAGATTCCGCTCAAGCTCCTTTGTAGAGCACCTCTCCTAGGATAGTATACCTCTGGGATACTCTCCTGATAGCCTTCTTTTCTTTTGCATTTGATCCTGGTGGATATGTCTTACTCGATTAAAGAAACTTCCTCTTTCTGCTCTAAATATTCTTTCCTACCAAATCTCTCCTTGACCTTCAGAAATCGACCATCCTTAATTGCCGGCATCGACCTTCTATGGGCATGGATAGTCCGCACCTGTCTACCTAGCGGGACTGATAGAGATGAAGCTAAGGAGGCTAAGGCATCAGCAAGGATGTTCTAAGCTCGAGGAACATGGACAAAAGTGAGTTTGGAAAAGAGTTTGATGTAGCAAGAGGTGAGTTCTTGGTAAGGTTTGAGGTTTGGATGAGAAGTTCAATATTTGGTTAGGACTTGGCGAAGGATTAGTTGTCTATCACCTATCACGCTCAATTCCGTGGCACCATAGAAATGAGCAGCCTCCAGCCCGGCCAGCAAGGCTTCGTATTCAGCTATATTGTTGGTTGCTGGGAGGTCAAGCTGAAATGCCTGTGGAATGGTGACACCCTCGGGTGATAGAAGGACGATTCCTATTCCCTTACCGTGTGAATTCAGAGCCCCGTCAAAATATAATGTCCAAAGATGGGATGATCGGATCAACATTAGTTCGTCATTCGGGAGCTTCGACTGGACCGGGTCAAAGAGGGGTATAGGGTGATGGACTAGATGTTCTGCAATGGCATAGCCCTTAATCGCCTTCTAGGGGATATAGGTGATATCAAACTGGGAAAGGAAGCTCTGCCAACGACCTAATCGATTAGTTAGAACAGTTTTCTCCAGAAGGAATTTGATGGGATTGATGCGGGCAATAAGATTGACCTCATGAGCAAATAAATAGTGTTTAAGCTTCTAAACTACCCAGACTAGCGCAGCACAGGTCTTCTCCACTTCAGTATACTTCTGCTCACATGGATTAAAAATATTTGACAAGTAGTAAGTTGCCCTCTCTTTCCCTTCTTCATCCACTTGTGCAAGGACTGCCCCAAGAGAATTTTCTAAAACCGAGATATACAGAAATAAGGGCTTGCCAGGGACTGGTGGTCTAAGCATAGGGGGACTAGCCAGGTATCTTTTCAATCCATCAAATGCATCCTGGCACTTCGAATCCCATTTGAACTCGGCCCTCGCCTTGGTCAACTCATAGAAAGGTTTACACCTTTGGGAGTGTTGTGAGATGAATCGGCGGACAAACTGTAGCCTCCAAATTAATCCTCGAAGTTCTTTCATATTTCTCGGAGGAGGCATACCAATGATTGCCTTGGCCTTGTTTGGGTCGATCTCTATGCCCCTTTTTCTCACTATGAACCCCAACAATTTTTCTAAGGATACTCCGTACGTGCATTTCTTTGGGTTCATTTTTAATTTATATTCTCTAGTCCTTTGTAAAACCTTTCTTAACACTTCAGGATGATCTTCTCGGCTTTTGGATTTAACGACCAAGTCATCCACGTACACCTCTACAAGGGTATGCATCATGTCATGAAAAATAGCCATCATTGCCCTCTGATAGGTAGCACCAGCATTCTTTAGTCCAATGGGCATGACAACATAGCAGTAGGTTCCCCAAGGTGTAGTGAACGAGGTCTTCTCCTAGTCCTCTTCGGCCAACCGGATTTGTTTATAACCGGAGTAGCCATTCATGAATGACATCATCTCGAATCCAGCAATGTTATCAACTAGTACATCAATATGAGGTAGAGGAAAGTCATCTTTAGGACACGCTTGATTCAAGTCTCTGAAATCTATATAGATCCGAACTCGACCATCCTTCTTTATGACAGGGACTATGTTTGCCGCCCATTGTAGATATAGGACGACCTTAATGAATCTTGCTTGATGTAACTTGTCGACCACTTTTTTCATCTTAAGTGCAACATCAGGGTGGAATCTCGTTAATTTTAGTTTGACCGGGGCAGCTCCAAGTCTCAAAGTTAGACGATGTTCAACTAACGAGTTGTCTAACCCCGACATTTCTTCGTATGTCCATGCAAACGTGTCCTTGTATTCTTCCAAAATTTTAATTAAGTCCTGTTCCTCAGCGGGAGTGAGGTTTGCACTTAGGAGGACTATCTTGGGATCTTCCGGTGTTCCAAGATTTAGTTCTTTTGTCGGTTCATCCACCGTGGCTAATGGTTCTTCAAACCTTTTAAGTCCAGATGCTTACGCATCAGCCAAGTCCTCAATTCCATCCTCGAAATCAGGACCCTTCTCTGATAAAACCTCGTAAACTCCCAGTGTATGATCTACATTGAATTCATCCTCATATTGGATTTCATCAAGCTGGATAGCATTTTCCAAGAAACTTGGTAGCCTTGCACATTCCTTGCATCTTTGAGCTATTTGCTGGAGATACCTTTCTAGAACACGTTTACCTCAAATTTTCTTCTTTCCTACCCTAACTACTCCTAAAGAAGACGGAATTGGAAAAGTGTTATCTACAGTGGGTGAAGGATCGAGCAGATCGATCAATTAGTTGGAGAAGAGGGGTCCCTGGTCGGGAGCACCCTCCGAGATAAGAAGAGACGTCTCCTCAATGGAAAATTGAGTTTGCGAGAGGACGTTTTTTTTTTGAATGTTTTCAATAACGGAAAGAAAATGAGCCGATGGGGCTTGAGCAGAAGTAGAAAGCTTAAGCAAATGGGAGAAAAATGGGCTTGCGGGCCCGACAATGAGAAGACAGGGGTAGATAGACTCAAAGCTAGGGAAAAGATCTAAGGGGCATGTGGGCCCAAAACTAGACAAGAAATTTAAAGGGCACGTGGGCCCAATTGGTGGACACGCGGGCCTAGTTTTGTTGAATTGGAATGGGCATAGAAGCCCAGTGGAGTAAGAAGATTCGTATGGGCTCTCAGGCCCAGTGATCATTTTGGGTTGCCATTTTAGCCCAGAAGTGGGAATTAGGCTAGACAGCCCATCAAGCGAATCTAGGAGGGAGAGTGTGAGGACTTTAAAATACATGATCCTAGGATACGACTCACGCGGGATGTTGATTGGTGGGTTTGAGTGGACAAGTTGTTTAGAGATGGACTTGCCCTCGACTGGTTCTTCCTCTTCTGTGAACAACCGAGCTGTGGGAACCTCGGGAATTGTTTTGATTCTTAAAATGTATTTTTTGTTTTTGTATGTTTTGAAGTATCGACATCCGAATTTTCTAGTAAAGTAGATAATAGACCATAAAAATACTAGATAGTCCCGAGTGATATTAGAAGTGTATAGAACTGAGGTTCGGGTTCTGTGAAAATATTCGATGGTGCGAATATCTGATGTTCATTTACATCGAGCAAACACTCGAACACCCTTGATTAACTGCCATAGCGATCTTGTTTGACGAGAGCGTGCACATCCACAACATATAAAGAACACAAAGGGCCCCGGCCTTTTAGGCCCGATGAGATGCAAACAAGTTTGATTAGATTTTGTTTGAAGTTGATTTATGTTTGATTTAAGAATGGATTTTGATGTGGTTTGAAATGTTGATTTCAGATTTCTATTTGACTTAGATTTGAAAGTTAAGTGTTTTGAGCTTGTTTGATTTGTTTGGTTTGTTTTACTTTAATTGGTTGAAGTTTATTTTATTTTTTGTTTGAACTTGATATTTTAGATGTGTTGATCAATTTGACTTGCCTAAGTTTCAATGACATGTGTTGAGTCATTTTTATGTGAATTTTCTCATGTCGGTTGGTGTTTTAATACCGATTCGGGTGCGTTCGGTATGTTTTAAATGTTTTGAAGTTTGGTTCAAATTGATTAAATTTGAACTTCAAATTGTTAATGATCTAAATTTGACATGTTTTAAGATGAATTTCATATGCATTAATATTTTCTTCATATGTTCTTTTCAATTGGTTGTGAATTATTTGATTTGAACTTGTTTAGGAAATTGAATTTCAATGGAATAAGTGTATTGAATCAATTCTTCCAGATTGTATTAAATCTGATTTTTGTTGAATGTTAAAGCTTTAATGATATGTTTTAAACATGTTTTAAGATTAGGTTGAATGTATTTTCAGATTTAATTAAGTCAACTTCAGATTTGAGTATCTCTTGTTCGGTTTGCATCACATCCGGTCTGTCGGGCTAGTGTCGATGCCCAGTCACATGCAATCAACTCGGCACTTGAAATGTTCATTGAATATTCATGTTCATGCTGGTGTACATCAGATGTGGCAGTTCATATGCCATGCTCAATGCTTGTTGAAGTGCAACTGTGTGAATGTCCTTCCCTTGGTGTAAAATACCACTTGATTGGGAAAATTTTGGCAGCATGCCACCTTATTTTCCAATCGGTGTGGAATTTTACCCATCCTACAAGGCATAGTCATTTGACTTTCCAAGTAGTGGGAAGGGTCCGTCTGCAGTGGGAAGCGTGTCCCATGCCTACGCCCGGGTCAACGTTCCGGTGCATGCCGGATGAGCCGCCCAATGAAGCGTCCAGTTGTGGACTAACTCCTTATTTAATTTTGGCATTTCACCTTCATATTTAATTAAGGTTTATTTTAAGTGTCCAAGGCCCAATGGGCCAACTTCATCAGCACAATGGGCTGGTCTTCATGTCTCATGGCTTGAGAAGGCCGGCTTCATGTCATGTTGGCCCGGTTGGCCCAATTCAAGCTTCATTTCTCCCTGGCCCGGTTGGCCTGTTTTACACCTTGTTTGGACCAGAATCAAGAGCCACCTTCTCAAGCCCTTGACCCATCAAGTGGGCCAAGGGGGATCAGGCCGTCACCCCCAACCTGGTCTTTACAAGGACCTGTTGTAGCCTCGGTTTGTTGCACTTGTTCACAGCACCTGTTTTGATCTCCAAGGGCCAGAATGGCCTGCTTTGACAATCTGCAGAATTTGATTTCTAGTGTTTGCCTTCTTGATGTAGCAGTGGGCAACGGAAGCCTCAGAGGGGCTGGAATGGATCTGTGGGGGTGCTGCTTGGAAGAGTTGGAAAGGGGACTGCACAAGGGGCAGGTTTAAGGCAAGTTTGGAAGGGTTGATTAGGTGCTGCACAAAGGGCATGTTGAAAAGGATTTCAATGCCTCAAAGGGGCTGTTTGGTGTTGAAATAAGGAAGGCCACACAAATGGGCTGTCTTGGTTGAAGTTGAGAATCCGCCTGAGAGAGACTTGGCCCGTCGTACGGATTCCAAGAATTCCCAGGACATCACCCTCTCCTCCAGCCAAAACGAGGGATCAAGAGCCCGCCCGGGGGAGACTTGGCCCATCTTGTGGATCCAAGAATGCCCGGGACATCACTCCATCCTCCTTAATGGGTAAGAGATCTGTGTAGAGAAGAGGGCTGATTGGGTGCTGTAGGGAAGTTGAACATGGGCTTTAAGTGGTACCAACAAGGCTGAGTTTTTGGAGCTTCTTGAATGGCCATAGAGAAGGCCGAGGGGAAGAGAAAGAAGAGGGGAGGGAAAGAACTAGAAAGTACTACATCTTCCCTCACCTTTTTGGCACAATCCTTGTTGGAGATTGAAGGAGAAGATGGCTGGATTTATACCCTTCTTCTTCTTCTTCTTGTGTTGCTGAAAATGGGGCTGGAATCAGTGCTCCAAGAAGGAACACCTGCTGTTGGAATCGGTGCACCACCGATTGGGCTGCTGCTGGCGCACCTGCTGGAGAGAGGCCTTTTCTCCTTCTTCTTCTTCACTTGGAACACCACAAGAGGGCTGGAGAGGTTTCTGACTTTCTGATGAAGACGTCCAAGCAAGGAGAAGTTCTCTTAGAGCAGGGTAGAGGGAGGAGAGGCAGGGCTTCCGCAGGGTGATCAGCTTGTCCTGCACATGGCCAGCTGAGGGGGCTTTTATAGGGGCTGAGGGGCGCCATCTCCAGGAGGAGATAAGTCTGGAGGTTGTTGAGAGGAGATAAGGATAACTCAAGGGAGGTTGGGGATGATAAGGATAACTCAAGGGAGGTTGTTGAGGTGATTATGCGCCAACTAGAAAGAGAGGGAGAGAAGGGTGCACACCATCTCCTCCTTTCAAGGAGGTGTGCGCACATGACAAGTGGAAAGAAGGCTGGTTCGACCAAGGCTTGGACGAGGATAAGCTTGGTTAGTTGTAGGATTATTTAGGATGAAGATAAACCAAGGGAGAGATAGGGATAAGCCATGGGAGATGGTTGAGGGAAGTGGTTGAGTGGGACCCACTAGCCAAGGAAGGAGGAGGTGGGTGCGCCTCCCTCCCCTATTTTCTAGGGCTTCTTGCGCACACATCAGATGAGGGAGGATGGGGTTCGACCATGACAGGTTGGGTTAGCCCATCTTGGGTTAGGTTTAACCCTAGTTTAATCAAAGTGCTCCCGATCCAACGGCTAGCATTAATTCCGACCAAAATCAATTAAATAAATCTCAAATTGACTTCAAAAAATTACAGATCATGCCCTGATGGCCATTGATATTATGCTCCATCCTGATGTGTGGTTGAGATCACTTGAATTGCAACGGATCTCTTAATTTAGCTAGTTTCTCTGATCGGTGCGATCTCGGCCGTCGATAATATCGAAAACTGTATCTGAGTGCAATTACCTTCTCCCATTGGCCAAATTTATTTTTCATGCATCAATATTCATGAGATAAAAGTTTTGGGTCATGAAAATTAAAAATTTCAGCCCATGGGTTGATCCAGAGCTAATCGGACCATTATGCCCCTGGTGCGAGAACATACGGCTTTCCGTCCGGATTTGCTCTTTTTGGCATATCTCTTCATCCGGGGGTCGGATTTTCGATCCGTTTCGAGCGTTGCCCAGATCTATCTAACCTTGACAATGTGGTAAAGTTGGAATTCCATGTTAGAGTCCCAATTTGTCCCAAAGTGTCAGGGGCAAAATGGTCATTTCGGCCTTCTGGTGTCCGTTTTTCATGTTTTGGGCACTGTTGCGAAGCTCATGACCGGGGCTATGTAATGAGCACATTTTCTTTGCCATTTTTAGCATGTAAGGCCATGCCAAGGCATTTCCAAAGCCTATTTACATCATCTATTCATGAATTTTCCGAATCTGGGTCAAATTTTCTGCACCGGCTTCGGCATTGCTGAAACTTGTATCAAGCAAGCTAAGTGGAAAAATTTGATGCCAACACGAGCCAAGGATGAACTCAGGTTGTCCACTTCCTCCTCTTGCTCTGGTGCCTTCTTTCTCTTGACTGGTTCTTCCTCTTCGTCCCCGGCCATCATCATGGTCTCCCCTTTGATAAAGAATTTTTGGAGCCCCATGGCATGTTTTGGCCGGTAGACCATCCTCGGAGTGAAACTGGGCTCATAGCCAAGCCCGTGCCTCTTTGGTCTTTGTATGACTTTAATGGGGTGTACTACCCCCTGCAGCTCCTTTCCCAACCTGTTTCCTAGTTGATAGCCCATCCCTTTCATTATCCGCCACGCAACTGTATCTGGAGGTGTTGTTAACATCATGACCTTGGGCAGCTCTGTAGTTGAGACCAATGGCTGAACAAATTCTGATACTGGCAGTGCAGAAGAGGGGTCATCCACGTCATTTAAAATGGGGATGTTGGTTACTTTAATTACCTGTCCCTTGTATGGGAACTTTAGACATTGATGATTAGTGGAGGCAACAACTCCTATTGCCTCCAGATATGGGCGTCCCAAAATAGCTTTAAATGTAGGGTCCAGTTCTAAAACATGGAACTCGGCGGTGACAGCACACGGCCCGAGCCCCACTTCCAACATAACCACCCCTCATGCCGGCTTTCGGGAGTTGTCATAGGCTGATACCGTGACGGCATAAGGCTCGATTTCTTCATCGGAGATGCCGCAAAGTTGCAATGTTTCTGGAAGCATGACATTTATAGACACTCCTGTGTCAATCAAGCAGGACTTAATCTCCACGCCTCTGATGGCTACTGCAAGACGCAAGGCGTATTTTCTGATCTTTAGCCGTGCCAACTCCTCCTGTGTAAATGTAAGTGCCGGATGTTCAGTCCTCGGGGTCAAGACTGTGATGATCTTTTCGGGCGGGAGGTCCTCATTGACCATGACCCGCTGCAAGTACTGTTGTAGAATGTCTTGATGATTCTTTGACCTTTTTATCAGCTCCAGAATTGAAATCCATGCTGGCATTTTGTCCAGATGCTTCAATAGGTCATATGCTGTGCCGGGCAACGGTTCTTCTACCACCTCCTCTTCTGCCCGTTCCTATGGTTGCATCCTGGCCTAGGGGAAGACCCTTTGAAACATCCTCCCGCTACGAAGTACTGGCGCCAGCATGGTAGGAGGGAGTAGTGATGATGGTTGGTAGGGTTGGTTGGTATGTTGAGGGGCCCGTGGTAGGTAAGGGCGGTGAGGATCGGATGATGAGAGGTCGTGGATTGGTGGAGGCCGGTATGTTGGGTGATGGTTGGGGTGTTGGTGGTGATGGTCAGATGATGAGGGGTCGCGGAGTGGTGGCTACTGGTGGGTTGGGTGACGGTCGGATAATGAGAGGCCGAGGGGTGGTGGTGGCTGGTGATGTTTGGGGTGTTGGTGGCGGTCTAATGATTAGACGCTGGGGAGGATTAATGGTGGTTGGTAGGTTAGGTGATGGTTGGGGTGCTGCTTGGGATGCTGGTGGCGGTCTAATGATTAGGTGTCGTGGAGGGTTAATGGCTGGTGAGGGTAGTGGTGTTTGGGTAGTTTGTGGTTTGGGGGCAGCTCTTGGTATGGAGAGTATGGTGCGATTTGTAGGTGGGGTTGGTCTGGCGAGCATGGAGGCGATTTGATCCTCAACCTGCCAACCCTGGGAATGGTGGGTTGACTCCTCGATGGTGGAGTGGGCGAGGCCGAGTCGTTGGTTTGGTGGTGCTGGTGCCGGTGCTTGAACGGGTGTATGTACCGGGAGTGGATCTTGAGCTATGCCCAGGCCGGGCTGCTATTGTGGTTGCTGTCGCCGTGGTTGATTCTGTCGTGCCTTCATAGCTTGTATGGACTCCCCCATTTGTGCCCAGTCAATGTTTCCCTGATCGTTGAGGTCATGAATGTAGTCTTTGAATTGGAAGCATACATTCACCGTGTGCCCAGGATATCGATGGTAGGCGCAGTACTTTGTCGTGTCAACATTTACCAGCCATCCTTCTCTCTCCTTTGGAAGCTCTAGCTGCTGTTCAGCCATCAATGCATTGAAAATATCGGTGAGGGGGAATGGCAGTTGAGGATAGTATTCTCTCTTGGGTCCCCCCTCCTAGGTTGGTTGGCTGGTGGTGGCACTTGGTTGTAGGCTTGTTGTTGTGGTCGGTTGTAGATAGGTTGTTGTTGAGGCGCTCGGTTGTAGGCATTTTGTTGCTGGGGCGCTCGGTTGTAGGTGGGTTGCTGTGGTGGTGCTCGGTTGTATGCAAGTTGTTGCTGGGGCTGAGGAGCTGGTTGAGGTGCTGGGCGGTATTGTTGGTTAGGTGGTGGGTTATGGTATTGGCTTTGGCGATACCCACCCTGGTTTCCCATGGCATTGATACTCTCGTTATTGACTACCCCTTCGGTGGTGGGTCCTATAGGTGTAGGCTTTCTAGTGTTACGGGGTTTGGGGTCGAATGGGTTGATCATGGATGCGTCCTTAAAATGGGCTTGGAGGTAGAGGGCGCTATCACACAGCTCACTCATGGTTGTCGGGCGGTGCATGATCAGGAGGTTGCGAAGGTTAGGCGTGGTGTTCCCGATGAGCATCCTCACCTGCTCCCCCTCTGAGATGGTTGCAACTAGCCTCTCAGCCATTCCCCTCCACCGATCAACAAACTTGGCAAAGTCTTCATCCGGCCTCATCTTCTCGGCAATCAAATCAGTTATCGAGTAGGCTGGCCCCACCCGATCCTTGTACCTTTGTAGAATCTTCGCCTTGACATTATCAAAATCTACCGCCTCACTAGAATCAAGAGAATAGAACCAGTCGAGGGCGGATCCTTCCAATGACCGACAGAATAAGAAGGTAAGTACTTTGCGGTCATTCTTCTAGAACGTAGAGTCATATAAAAAGCTCTTTAGATGATTAAAGGGATTCTCGGTCCCATTATAGCGTTGAAAGATTGGTATTTCAGAAGGAGGGAGATGTAGGACCGGGAAAGATGGGACTGAATTTTTTGGGGTGGCTTTAGAATCGAAGCGGTGCCTCAGCTCTTCAAAACGCTCATCCATCTGATTGAGTTTTTCTATGAAGGCCTGGGTGAGGCTAGATTCCTGAGCCACAGGAGCAAAGTGTTTAGGTGAATGGGTTGGAAAAGGTGGGTTGGAAACAAGAGCTGGTGCAGAATTGTATGAATGCCTCACAACAGGGTGAGTAGAGACACGGCAAGGTTGCCCAGGAGAAGAGATGATCAAGGGCCTGACTGCCGACTGGGGTGGTGAGGGGGCTTGATTTCCCTCGACCGGATCTTGATTGGCGGGCATCTTGCCCTTAGTGGCAGATTGGATAATTACAAAGGTCTCGGGATCAAGGTGAAGAGATAAATCCTTGAGAGCTTGTTCTATAGTATGTGAGGTGGATCGGTGAGCGGGATCTTGGACCTCAGGTTCCATCATAGCATTAACATGGCCCTCTGGTTGGACCATGGGTTGCTGAAGCTCGTAGTTGTCGACTCCAGAAACGGATTCCAGATTGGCACCTCAAGAGAAGGTGAAAGATAGAATAGGGGAAAAATGGGAGTGAATCGGAAAAACACTCGGAAAGCAATGAAGGGTCCTCACCTCGGTCCCACACTCACATTGATCCCCGAACTTTTATCTCACGGAGTCGCTCGAGCACCGGAGATGGTTCGGGTGATGTGGGAGGAGAGTGAGGAGGATATGAAATTAGAACATAAATAAAAGGTGGTCGCCAGGAGCCGCGGGCTCCGCTTTATAGAATAAAAACAAGAGATGGGTTGATTTGACCGTGTACCATAGCGTGGGAGATTGGGATGTGGGTTCAACCTTCTTCTTCTTCGGCCGGCCGATGAAGAAGAGTACACAACCGATGCTAGCTTGATGTATTTGTGCAACTGATAAGCCGGATCAGGAAAAAATTTCTATGAAGAATGTATAGGCTGAATCCACCATTAAATGTACTTAAATTGACTGAGAAGATGATAACTTAGAAGAGAAGACTTCGGATCTGTCTGTACAGCGCTGGTGTTGAAGCCATAACATGCCGAGGGAATGTCAGAATTGATCTCCGTTTGTTTTATATGAAAGATATCTTGATGTAGAACACTTATTCTGAAGGAAGATAGGACTGAAAATGACTATAAAGATTTGTAGAAGCCAATGATCAGCAGTGCAGCACGTCGGAGCATAGGCCGGCTTCTTCTTCACTTTGGGATGATCTCCGGGCACCGGGACAAAGATAGAACGATTTGTGGAGGTTGGGAAGAGCCTAGGGTGGATGGAGGACGAATATATAAGTGCTGGAGGATGGGGATGCCCTTCTTAGGTCGTTCATATGAGTCTCCCTTTATAGGGGATGAGAACCAGGTCAAAAAATAACAAGTTTTGATACATCCGACCTTAGGTTGGATTTCCTTCAATTAATGTTGCTAATTTTCATCCTGAGGCATCTAGAAACTTACCCAAATGATTGAGAGGGATTGAAAACCGTGTATCACCTTCCCCATGTTCAAAATATGTCTCCACTTGAAGAGGAAACAAATCTAGTCTAAAAATGGCAAGTTTTGATATACAAGACAACAAGTTGGATTGCCATCATTTGATGATGCTAATTTCGACCATGAAGCTTCCAGATACTATAACAAGTGATATGGAGGATGAAAAAGGAAGGTAAGGTCGTGAATTGGTCAGATATGTGCCCAATGGGCTGGGCTTGCATGCAATTGGGCTTGATAGGTGCTGCGTGCGGACAGAACTGCGCATCTGACTTCTAAAGGGCGCTGCGGACAAATGGGAGATCAGAATTGAATGTCATTTGTTGAAATATAAAGATAACTCAGAGAAAAAGATTATTCATTTTGAATAATTTTTCATTAGACGTCCATATAATCCTGTGAAAAAATTTCAAATAGAGGATATGTTGGGAAAAGAATAATCTGGCACACCACCAAGAGTCTCTTGTTCGGCAAACACGGATTTGATTAAAAATTAACAAATTATCCTAATATTTCCAATAAGCACCTCGGTTCATCCAAAAGGGTGATTCATCATGATTTTGATGGTCTAAAAGAGATGTTGCCAATGGAATAATGGTTTAAGCTCTAAATAAGGCCAAATTGGCGTGTCTACAGCTTGCCTCGCCTTGATGTCGGCTTTGCAAGGGAATGACATGTAGCATAGCAGAGTAAAATGTAGAGAAAGCGTAGAGAAGCGAGATGGATCGTAGTGGAATGTAGTGGAGCAAAATGGTGATGGACTGAAAAGGTGGCATCAAGGTGTAGATATAGACACGCTCAATGACCAAATTCGGCAAAGAGAATCTCTTCAAGTCTCCTGGATTACTGCCATGTTTCATCAAGTCTTCCTATATTCGATTAGTAAAAGATGTGCCATAGGCACGAGAGAAGAATAGCCAACCCCCAATGCGGTGGGGAGTCCCCGAAACATGGGTTCGTAGGTTCATCATCAGCCAGTAACCCGATCTTTGCAGTGTTCCTGTACTGTGATGGGCTAAAGTTTTAAAAAGAGATTTTTTTTGAAAAAGTAAAAGAATACCAATCGAGCACATTCAGGCTCTTAGATTCATTTAAGTCTTCCAGGAGACAAGATTCAATTCGGAATGGAATGATCTCGAATTCCAAAAGGCAAATGTTTAAGTACAGGCCATGACGGTGCAAGTTTAGATCGAATAGGAGGCCCTTGGCGGGAGGAAGTGACTGCCATGGTGGGACGAATAGCAAAGAAGCTGAAATGGCCACAGTGGGGAAAAGAAATGAAAGATTTAAGGGTATAAAGTGATTACCGAACACGGTGGGATTAATAGACACAGTAGGATATTAGAGAGGTTGGTGGGACTAGAGATCATGGTGGGATTAGAGAACACGATGGGATTAGAAAACACGGTGGGATTTAGAATGATTGAGAGAGTGAGAAGGTGAAGTTTTTAGGAAATGATGTATGTAATGACAAAATAAAATGTAATGCAATTATTGCTACATGATGCATGTTGGGCTCAAGAAAACAAAAACAAACTTGTATAACAAATAGTTGAAGATATAGATTGTCTATGAGGTCAAGATACCCATTCGGGAACTATTGTCCCTCATAGTACAACTTTGGCTTATCCGTGAGCACAAAGAATGACCCGACCGTCGTGGATTTTGATGAAGGGGATCTCGGGCCTAGTCTTCTTTGCATTCACGGTCTTCAACATCAATGCATAAAATAAATAGTAATGCACCTAGCATATGCTAAGAAAGGAAATGATAACAGTGAGTTTGCGATGTGATGACATGCATTCTCACAAAAGAGTTCATGTGTCCTAATGAGGACACAGAGTGAAAGTTTCTCGGCAAAGTTAAGGCCGAGGTTATGATGACACCTCCTCCTGAGAATCCTCAAGGGAGGGAAGTGACGAACATAGCCTTATTGAAATCTTGAAAAATAAAGCTCCTCGGTAAAGTTGGAGCCGAGGTTATGGTGACACCTTCTCCTAAGAATCCTTAGGGGAGGGAGGTGGCGAGCATCGCCTTGTTGTGTAGTTCTCCTTGTTTGTTCTTCGTGCCTGAAACACTCGAAAAAGGAGATTACAATGCCAATATAGCTTATCCCCCTTGCAAGTTGCAGTATGTCTTGACCTTTGTCAAGGGGTGTAAAGTTTTTCTTGTGCCTGAAACACTTAGAAGGAAAAGATTAGAACAACAATGTGGCTTATCCCCCTTGCAAGTTACAATATGCCTTGACCTTTGTCAAGGGGTAATAGCCTTCTTAGGAGTGTAAAAATAAAGTAGCAAATATGCAATGAAGAATTTGAAACATGAGAGACTGAAAGTAAATATGAATGTAAAGACGAAAATTTAAACCAAGCATGGTGATAAAATATTTTTAAAAATTTTCGAAATTTTTTTGTTGAATTTGAAAAATAAATTTTATTTTTTTGAAAAGATTCGATTTTTTTGGGTCTTTTTTGAAAATATTCTTTTTTTGAGTTTTTGAAAATATTATTTTTTTGGAGTTTTTTAAGATATTCAACTTTATTTTCGAGTTTTTTGAAAATATTCAACCTTTTTGATTTTTTTTGAAATTTTTTTTGGGAGAGAAAAAAATCAGTATTGACATAAGTTCTCATCATTTGGTTGTTTTTCTAGGTTTGTTGGTAGACACCATGTGCAAAATGGGGTTCCTTGCCCAGAATCTTTTTAACCTTCAACCTCTGATCGGCTAAAATTTAGCTTTGTTTTGGTTGGTCCACCCACACCTTGGGGGGTTAAGAATGAAGAATTGAGGGAAAGTCCTTGATAAGCTTTGGAGATGTTGAGAGGGATTTCTCTACTCACACCTAATTGCCCATTGGGGTTCGGCCTCTTCAGGTCTTTTCTACATGTGGCACTCACTTAGACAAGTCTTTGACCAGTGGGGTCATTGCCCATCTTTTGGTGCCCTTTTTTTTCATTTTCTACTTTTTTGGGTACTCATTCAAACAGGCCCATATTTGTTTAAACATGTGGGGTTCATTGCCCATCTTTTAGCACCCTTTTTCTTTAAGAAGTTGAACCTTTCAAGACGGCCTCCTACTAAGGATGCTTTCGATACTCTCCCCCTCTAGTCCCTTTTGCCTATCTTGGACCGAACAGAAGAGAGTAGGGTGAGGTTTTTCCTTCCACCTCTGAGCCTTGACTAGCTTCTCTCGGGTGTTGGGTCATCTAGATTCTGAGATAGGAACGTGTTGTGTGTGTAGAATGGCATCTACCCTCGACTCCTAGACAACAATCTAGAACATGTGGACTTAAGTCATACTAGTAGTTCTCTCCATTTTTGAGGTAGATTATATTCCATAGGTGAATCAATTGAAAACATGCCTTGCAATGTAAAGAATTTGTTTAATAAGAACAAGGTAGCTACAAATGTCGCCAATCATGAATTTCTCTCAATTAAAATTGTCATGTGAAATTAAAAATCATTTTAAAATATTGTTTTGCAGATGACATAATGATAATGAATGCAATTTCATGTAATACCTAAGAGAAGAAGAAGTTCATTGCTGATGACGGCTTTGCTTGTGCTTGCCTTGCCTTGTCTACCATGCCTTGCCTTGCCTTGCCCAACTGCTTCCACTGTTGATATGCACCATATTGCATTGGATTCATGATTCATAGTCATAGGATGAAGTTAAAATGTGGAGGATCTGATTTAGCATGGCAGAGTCAACATTAATGATGTAAAAGGCAAAGATTGTGGTATCACCCAGGAAATTTCTCTACCTTGATTTTTTTGTTCAAAGTAGAACTTGGGAAAAGAAAGAGAATTCAAAAGGATTTAAACATACTTGGTAACAAAAGTGAGTTAAAATGGGCTCTTGGGCCCATGAGTTGATAGTGGGCTTGAAGGCCTAGGAGTAGTTGGAATCAAGTGGCACGTGAGCCCAAGATTTGAATGTGGGATAGAGGGCCTGGTTGATGTTGATGGGCATAAGGGCCCGATTGGAGGTTGAGCTCGAGGGACCCAATGAAAAGAGTGGGCACATGGACCCGATTTAAATGGTTGGGAGCAAGATTGTGATTTGTGATGGGCTCGCTGGCGCCATTGAAGAGTATGGGTGCGTAATCCCAAAGTTGAAGAAATGGGAGCACGGGGGCCCGATTTTGAAGAAGTATGGGCACGCAGGCCCAATGGTGAAGAAATGGGGGCATACAGGCCCGAAGTTGAAGGAGTGTGGGCATGTGTGCCCGTGTTTGTTGGAAGGTGGGCATGTGGGCCCGATTTAGAAGAAATTTGGGCACATGGGCCCGGTTGTAGAAAAACATGGGCATGTGAGCCCGGTTGAGGTGAATTGCGGGCACGTGGGGCCGATTGAGGTGAATTGTGGGCACGTGGGCCCGATTTAGAAAAATTAAAGGCACATGGGCCCAATTGGAGAGAATTATGGGCACGTGGGCCTGATGGAAGGAAACGGGTACGTAGGCCCAGTTGGGGAAAAGGAGCATATGGGCCCAGTTGAAGGAAAGGGGCATGCAAGCTTGATTAATTAAAAGGGGCACGTGGGCCCGGTTGAAGAAAAGGGGCATAAGAGTGCGGTTGATGAAGAGAGGCACATGGGCCTGGTTGGATAAAGGGGGCATGTGGGCCCGGCTGATGGAAAGGGGCACATGGGCCCAGTTGATGAAAAGGGGCATAAGAGCCCGATTAATTAAAAGGGGCATAAGTGCCCGAAAATGGGGCATAAGGGCCCAATTGAGTGGGATGGGGTGTGAGCCATGGCCCTAAGATTGACAGATTTTGGATCCATGGGCCTGATTGATGGTTGTAAGAAGGATAAAGAAAGGGCAGTGGCCCTAAGATTGAAGAATTGTGGGCCCATGGGCCCAATCGTTGATTTAGAGAAGAATAAAGAAAGGGTCGTGGCCCTAAGATTGATTGATCGTGGGCCCATGGGCCGAATTGTTACTTAGGAGAAGAATGGGATAAGGGTCGTGGCCCTAAGATTGATGCTAAGGGATTTGCCTACCTAGCTGGAGGAGGTCCTAGTATCCCCTTGCTAAGGTCTACATTCTTCAGGAGACTTGTCGATTCATTCCCCATTTCATTGACCAATTCTATCCCCTTATTTTTCAGTTCAGGGGTCAATTCAATCTGACCATCTTCATTGATCAATTCCAATGATGGTAACAGTTGATCAATGCCTGACAAATCCTGGCCTAGTGCATCATTAGATTGACAATCAACTAAGTTTATGATTCCTTCATCTAAGCTTTCTATAGCAGGCTTCTCCTCAGGTTGTTCTATGAAAGAGGGCATGCCTAGTCTAGGGGATTCCAAAAAGGTAGAAGGGTTTGGTTCGACCTCCCCTACTAGCAGACTTTGATCTTGAGATATAGCAATGACATGATGAGAAGCTGATTCTTCTGTCATGGCAGGAGCACAAATGGTTGGAGTTATTAATTCCTCTGCCATGGTAGGAGCTTGAGCGGTCAGAGTGACTAAATCATCTGCCATGGCAGGAGCATGGATGATTGGAGTGACTAGTTTCTCTACCATGGCAGGAGCATGAATGATTGAAGTGTCTGAATCTTCTACTACAGCAGGAGCAAGAATAGTAGGAGTGATTGATTCCTTTGTTGAGGCAAGAGTAATATAAGAAATGATTAGTTGTTGTGCAACCAACTGAAAAGGATCCCTATGCGGTGGGATTGGTTGAGAAGCTGGGGTTTGCTCGATCGGCTTAGGATGAATGATTAGCCGGGGGACCGTTGGTGAAGTGGGTTGAGGGGCCAAGGCTTGCGTGGCTAGCCGAGGGGTTGTTGTTGGAATAGGCTGAGAAGCCAATGGTCGGATGATTGGCCGATGGACTTTAAGAAATGTTGGTGGAGTCGAAGGCTGGGGAGCCGGTTGAAGTAATGGAGTATTCGTACAAGCAACAAGAGGAGCTTTATTAAGCGTGGTTAGTTGTGCCATTGACACGGGTTGCGTGACCGGCTGAGGTTGGGGCGTGGGTGGCCTAATCAACTGACGTCGAGGAGCTGACCAAAGATGATGATCTAGATGGGGTTGGGGAGGGCTCCTAGGTTGGTGCATAGTATCAATGTTCTTCTCAACCATGGGCCTCAATTCATCATGATATTGTATTAATTCCATGTCTCTTTTTGCCTCCCCAATTATTGAATAGCCCAGCCCATATTGTTGCAAGAATTTGTCCTTGATAATTTTTAAATCCCATATCTCTATTTCCCCTAGTGAAAAAAACCACTCTAGGGCTGCACCATCCAATGATCGCTTAAAAAGAATAGCAAGAGCTCTTCGATCATTTAGCCATCGAGATGATTTGCTCAAGAAATCATTGAGATGGGCGAAGGGATCACCTAAGCCATTGTAGCGATGGTATGCTAGTGTTTGTGATGGAGGGATATGTGGGACTGGGAAATATGGAGCAGATATTTTAGGGATGGCCTTCGAGTCCAAACAGTGCCTCAGCTCTTCAAAGCGCTCATCCATTTGATTGAGTTTGTCCGTGAATGCTTGAGTAAGGCTGGGTTCCTGAGCCACCGGTGCAAGGTATTTGGATGAACATGCTGGAAGAGGTGGGTCAGAAGTAGGAACTAGCATGGAATCAGGTAGGTGACCCACAATAGGGTGAGTAGGCAAGGTAGCACGGCAAGATTGTGCAGAAGAGTTGATGATGAGGGGCCTGACTATCGATTAGGGTGGTGAGGGGGCTTGATTTCTCTTGACCAGATCTTGATTGGCGGGCATCTTGCCCTTTGTTAAAGATTGCACAAGTGAAAAGGATTTAGGATCTAAATGGAGGGATAGACCCTGGAGGATTTGTTCCATACTAAGTGAAGCAGGTGGATGAGTAAGATTTTGAACTTCAGGCTCCCTGACAGCATTGACATGGCCCTCTGGTTGGACCATGGGTTGTTGTAGCTTGTAGTGGCCCATCTTGTAGTAGTTCAGCATCCCGACATGTCTTTCGGACCTTAGCATCATGGGCATCCTGTCGATTTTCTTACAAAAAGGTTGAAAGAAAGCAAATAACAGGTGTAAATGCAAAGAGGATTTTGTTTGGTTATGCTTTGTTTTTTTGTTTGATTTGATTTGGTTTTAATTTTGTTGTTTGGCAAGAAAGTTGAACACAAAAATTAAAGAGATTTTTTTGTTTTCAGGTGTTTTGAAAAAAAAATTTGGTTTTTTTCAATTGTGGTGAGCAAGCAAGTTATGCAAACAAGGTTTTAAAATGACTACTCAACAATTTTTGGGTTGAAATCTTAGATTAGATAGATTGTTAGCAATTGTTCACTCAAATGGGTATGGTTCCTATTGCTTCAATCTTTAAGACCTAGGGTTATCACTCAATCACCACGAGTAGGTACTTGGCTTCTTCGGGTTTTGGGAAAGTGGTACAACCGGCCCAATCGTGCGGAGAGGAATACTCCACGGATGGGGACTTACGGAGGTCTTGATGGAAACAACCAAATCAACTAGGAAGGAATATCCCAGAAGAGAGGTAAGAATCCACCAAGAAGGTGTTTGGAGGGTGAGGGTGTGTTGGGGGAGAGAGCCCCCGCCTCGAATGCCCTACGTATCAGAGCAAGTCCAGTACACGATGCAAAAAACTAATGCAAAAGTAAAAATGGAGGGTAAGAGGAGAAGAAGCAATAGATATAAGCAAACATAAAATGAAAAGAAGTAAGTAAATCAAGCATGCATTATGCAAACAAGATAAGCAATCATGCAACAAAACAAACAATCTAGTGACTAGAACTAAATTAGAATGAAGCTAGTTGCACAAACAAATCAAGATAGCACGGTTAAAGACATTGGTTGTCCCACCGTGGTCGCCAAAAAGCTGTCGACTCCAGAAATGGATTCCGGATTGGCACCTCAAGAGAAGGTGAAAGATAGAATAGGGGAAAAATGGGAGTGAATCGGAAAAACACTCGGAAAGCAATGAAAGGTCCTCACCTCGGTCCCACACTCACATTGATCCCCGAACTTTTATCTCACGGAGTCGCTCGAGCACCGGAGATGGTTCGGGTGATGTGGGAGGAGAGTGAGGAGGATATGAAATTAGAACATAAATAAAAGGTGGTCGCCAGGAGCCGCGGGCTCCGCTTTATAGAATAAAAACAAGAGATGAGTTGATTTGACCGTGTACCATGGGAGATTGGGATGTGGGTTCAACCTTCTTCTTCTTCGGCCGGCCGATGAAGAAGAGTACACAACCGATGCTAGCTTGATGTATTTGTGCAACTGATAAGCCGGATCAGGAAAAAATTTCTATGAAGAATGTATAGGCTGAATCCACCATTAAATGTACTTAAATTGACTGAGAAGATGATAACTTAGAAGAGAAGACTTCGGATCTGTCTGTACAGCGCTGGTGTTGAAGCCATAACATGCCGAGGGAATGTCAGAATTGATCTACGTTTGTTTTATATGAAAGATATCTTGATGTAGAACACTTATTCTGAAGGAAGATAGGACTGAAAATGACTATAAAGATTTGTAGAAGCCAATGATCAGCAGTGCAGCACGTCGGAGAATAGGCCGGCTTCTTCTTCACTTTGGGATGATCTCCGGGCACCGGGACAAAGATAGAACGATTTGGGGAGGTTGTGAAGAGCCTAGGGTGGATGGAGGAAGAATATATAAGTGCTGGAGGATGGGGATGCCCTTCTTAGGTCGTTCATATGAGTCTCCCTTTATAGGGGATGAGAACCAGGTCAAAAAATAGCAAGTTTTGATACATCCGACCTTAGGTTGGATTTCCTTCAATTAATGTTGCTAATTTTCATCCTGAGGCATCTAGAAACTTACCCAAATGATTGAGAGGGATTGAAAACCGTGTATCACCTTCCCCATGTTCAAAATACGTCTCCACTTGAAGAGGAAACAAATCTAGTCTAAAAATGGCAAGTTTTGATATACAAGACAACAAGTTGGATTGCCATCATTTGATGATGCTAATTTCGACCATGAAGCTTCCAGATACTATAACAAGTGATATGGAGGATGAAAAAGGAAGGTAAGGTCGTGAATTGGTCAGATATGTGCCCAATGGGCTGGGCTTGCATGCAATTGGGCTTGATAGGTGCTGCGTGCGGACAGAACTGCGCATCTGACTTCCAAAGGGCGCTGCGGACAAATGGGAGATCAGAATTGAATGTCATTTGTTGAAATATAAAGATAACTCAGAGAAAAAGATTATTCATTTTGAATAATTTTTCATTAGACGTCCATATAATCCTGTGAAAAAATTTCAAATAGAGGATATGTTGGGAAAAGAATAATCTGGCACACCACCAAGAGTCTCGTGTTCGGCAAACACGGATTTGATTAAAAATTAACAAATTATCCTCATATTTCCAATAAGCACCTCGGTTCATCCAAAAGGGTGATTCATCATGATTTTGATGGTCTAAAAGAGATGTTGCCAATGAAATAATGGTTTAAGCTCTAAATAAGGCCAAATTGGCGTGTCTACAGTAGTGACCTGTCTCGTACTCCTCTTCTTGGCCGTAGTAGTCCGACATCCAGATGTGTCTTCCGGACCATAGTGTCATGGGCATCCTGTCAAATTTCCTTACAAAATGGTTGAAAGAAGGAAAATGAAAAGTGTAAATGCAAAGAGAGTTTTTGTTTGGTTATGATTGTTTGTTTGATTTGATTTGGTTTCAATTTGGTTGTTTGGCAAGCAAGTTGAACACAAAAATTAAAGGTTTTTTTTGTTTTGTTTTGTTTTTTGTTTTAGGTGTTTTGAAAGAAGAAATTTTTTTTATTTTTGATTGTTTTCGATTGTTGTGAGCAAGCAAGTTTTGCAAACAAGTTTTTAAAATGAAACTAGACAATTTTTGGGTTGAAATCTTAGATTAGATAGATTGTTAGCAATTGTTCACTCAAATGGGTATGGTTCCTATTGCTTCAATCTTCAAGACCTATGGTTGTCCCTCAAACACCACGAGTAGGTACTTGGGTTCTTCAGGTTTTGTAAAAGTGGTACAACCGGCCCAATCGTGCGGAGAGGAATACTCCACGGATGGGGACTTACGGAGGTCTTGATGGAAACAACCAAGTCAATTAGGAAGGAGTATCCCAGAAGTGAGGTTAGAATCCACCAAGAAGGTGTTTGGAGGGTGAGGGTGTGTTGGGAGAGAGAGCCCCCGCCTCGAATGCCCTACGGATCGGAACAAGTCCGGTACCTGATGTAAAAGCTAATGCAAAAATGAAAAATGGACGGTAGGAGGAGAAGAAGCAATCAATATGCAAACATGAATGAAAGCTATTAAATAAATCAAGCATGTGAATGCAATCAAGACAAGCAATGATAAAGTAAACAAGTAACTAGCAACTAAGAACTAAAAGGTGGTTCGCGCGAGAACCGGCTTGTGTTGGAGTGTCCAAGTGGGGACAAATCTGAAGTAAAGGTAAAAGGATGCTCCACGCGGGGATCGATTTGAAAATAAAGTGGCTTACGTGGGAGCCGAGTTTTGGAAAGGTAGGTGGTTCACGCGGGAACCCGTTTTTGAAGGAAAAGGGGTGGTTCACGTGGGAAACGGTTTGTTTGATTAGAAAAAGGAAAGGAGGGCCACATGGGGCCAATCTAAAGAGGTGTGAAGGGGTGGTCCACGTGGGAATTGATCTGAAAGTGTTGTGGTTCACGTGGGAACTGGTTTGGAAAAGGGGTTGGTTCACGTGGAAACCGGTTTTTGTGAAGAAAAGGGTGGTTCAAGCGGGAACCGGTGTAAGAGTTGACAAATTAGAAAGAGGGACACGTGGGGCCAATATGAAGGTGCTGTAAAGATGTGGTCATGCGGGGACCGATCTGAAAATAAGTTGGTTCACACGGGAACCGAGTTGGAAAAGAAAGGTGGTTCACGCGGGAACCAGTTTATAAGAAGAAAAGGGTGGTTCACGCGGGAACCGGGTTGAAATTAAAGACAAGTAAGTCAAGTCCACATGGGGGACAATCTTAAAGAAAGAGTAGACAGCAAGTTTAAAGGTAAATCGACATGGAAAAGGTAAAGAACAAGCCGGTTCATGAGGGAACCAAGTTGGAAAACAACTAATTGCACGGTTGAATCAAGCTAGCACGGTTGAGGACATTGGTTGTCCCACCGTGGTCGCCAACAAGCTGTCGACTCCGAAAACGGGTTCCGGATTGGCACCTCAAGAGAAGGTGAAAGATAGAATAGGGGAAAGGGGGAGTGAATCAAAAAACACTCGGAAAGTAGTAAAGGTCCTCACCTCGGTCCCACACTCACATTGATCCCCGAACTTTCATCTCATGACGTCGCTCGAGCACCGGAGACGGTTCGGGTCATGTAGGAGGAGAGTGAGGAATAGAATAACTTAGAACATGATAAGAGAAATTGTGGACGCCAGGAGCCGCGGGCTCCGCTTGATGGAATGAAAATAGAAAGGAAGTTTAATTTGACCATGTACCTTAGCACAGGAGAGAATGTGTGTAGGTTCAACCTTCTTCTTTTTCGGCCGGCCAATGAAGAAGAGTCCAACTGATGCTATCTTGATCAACCTGTGCAACTAGAATAATAAACCAAGTGAAAGAAACTGATTAGAATTATGGGAAGTGTAGTAACTATAGAAGAAGAGATGAAACAAAGAAGCAATTGGAATAGAACTCACCGGATTGGGGCGAGCCCTAACCCCTTTTTTTGTATTTTTGTGATATAAAATTATGCAAAAACTAAATAAAAATGATGCTAAAATGATCCTGGATGAATGACGAAGACATAGAAACTTGAACGGTTCAAATCAGAGCTAAAACAGAGAAGATATCACCAATATGGCTGGACAGCGCACTGGATTGAACGTGTCCTGGGTTTGAGGGCGCAGTGGGCGTGCCCTAGTTGTGAGGGCGCGGTCTGCGCACCCTTGGTTTGGGGACGCGTTTCACTGTCTGGCGCAACTTTGGTGCAGATATCACCACGAGTAGTCCCGATGTCGAAATTGAGTGCGGTTTGTTGAAGTAGATAGAAGACTCGGAGAGGAAGAATTCTTATGTTTATAAAATCTCCAGAATCCGCCTGTAGAAGTCTGTAAAAATTCTGAGATTGGATGTATGTGTAAAACAGAACCTGGATGCACGCCCTCAGTGCAGCAACCGCCACGAACAAACGAAAAGTTGGAATCGAGTGCCGTCAGTTGAAGATGAAAGAGGACGAAGATAGGAACAACTTCTATGATAAAGACTTTCACAGAAGGAGCTCCAAATTTTCTGCAGATGCCGATGAAGTTGGTTGATGTAGAACACACGGATAGGGCTTCTCCTTCGCCACGGGATCGATCTCTCGACGTCGGATCGCCTTTGGACGTCGGGACGGACTTGGGAGAGAGCTTGGACGACATCAGGACAAGTTAGGAAAGAGGGATTAACCTTGGGTCGATGATAATGGCCCTCAATTTATAGGGGAAGGAAGCCGGTGCTAAATATGGAAACTGGACCGACAGCGCCCCCGCTCTTCAAAGGAGATGAGGGCGCGCAGGGCGCACCCTCGAACTGAAGGCGCGCCCCCACCTTGGGGGCATGGTCTGCGCTCCCTCAGTTTCAAAGAAACCGGGGGCGCGGTATGCGTCTCACTGCTAAAAATCGATGGAATCTTTAGAAAATTGCTAAAAATCGACTTGACATACGTAACGCGCCCCCGAACCGGGGGCGTGGTACAAATAATCGAAAATCATCAATGGTAACCTTCCAAAAATTCAGTTTAGAAGGTGTAAACCGTGGCAATTTCCAATTTTTGGAAACTGACCACGTCCCAGCATTTCAAAGGAAGCGGGGGCGCGCAGGACGTGCCCCCAGTTTGAGGGCGCGCAGGGTGTGCCCCCGTTTTGAGGGCGCGTGTTCTGCGAGCCGTATCTTGCAAACAGGATGTCCGATTTGGCTCCCGTTTGTTGCATTGGAAAGAGGGCCTTAAGCCGCACCTCCTCAAGTCAGTAAACCAGCCGGCATGACTCCCGAGACATTTGCACAGGGCTTTCTACCAGTTTACCCTCTCGTGGAAAGCCGAAACCCGTGGCGAAGATCTGAAAGAGCACGGTTCCAGTCGAGAAATCTCGGGTCAACTCGGGATGACCTAAAATGATGACCGAACAATTCCGGTATGATAGGGAAAACCGAAGTCATCGAAAAATCTAAGATTAACCCGATAAACGTGAACCGAAACTCGGAAAAGCCGGGAAACCCTAAAATTGACCGAACCAGACGTATGGCCATGATTGATGAAAATATTCGGCAAGAATCGACCCGGATGACCCGAAAAGACCCGGTGATGACCGTAAAGGCCTAACGCGTGGTCCGGGATAGACGTGTCAGTACAGATCGAAAAAAGCCATGACGAAAGTCGTCATTGACCGACGCCTACCGAAATGACTTCTCGGAAACCCTGAATGTTACGGAACACATGCGGGACTCCCGAGACTTTCAATTATGGACCATTCAAGGTCAGTCATCGAGCAGGCTTCGTGTTTTTACAGTTCACGCGCGGCTCTCGCTCGAAGGTTTCGGCGTCATTCCGGAAATCATTGGTCCATTCTCAACTTGCAAGGGGCTCCACCAGCGTCCTTAGCTCATCTCCACGAGGTAATCCATATTAGATAATAGTCAAATATAATATATCGCCCATGGAATAAGAGTCTGGGGCTCTGAATCATGCCAATTTGGCGTGTCTACAATTATAAGGTACCAACACAAAGTGGTTATATTGAGTGCTTATCCCTAAATAGACATGGAATATTTTGCAAAAGTTGTTATTACTTGTGTCATGTCACACTTGACACAATCACCCTTGTTTCTACTACTCAAGTAAGTTAAAGGTTATAGGGATATGTCCATTAAGACGAAGTTGAATTATCCTTCAAATGATGTGTAAATCTAGTACTTGAGTATTTCATTCCTTGACCAAATAAAAAAGCTTTAATACTCTTTCCATTTATTCTTTACTTCATTTATAACCTTAGACAATTTCTCAAAGCCTCATATTTGCACTTCACAAGCACACATATCTGTGCCCATAGAAATTATCTATTAAGGATGAAGTAAGAATGTCCATCTTTAGCCTTACTTAATAGACACAGACCAATACAAATCCAAATGTATGACTTCTATTAACTCCTTGGTCCACCCTCCATTTCTAGTAAATGGAGAGATAGTCATTTTTCAATGAGATAAGACTCATATTTGGTTAATGATTCAAAATCATTTGCCTTCATGTTTCCATCTATATAGAACTCCTTAAGTCTTTTTTTCATTGATATGACCAAAGTCTATATTAAGCTAAAAAAATAGATTGATCTATATCAACTCATTTCCTCCTACGAGGAGTATTCACACATACCATGAGAGCTTTCATATCTCATATGAGTAAATTATTTACTAAGCTCCCACTAGCAAACATTTTGCCATTCATAATCTTAGAACAATTATCATTTCCATAACTCAAAATAAATCAATATTTTTTTCAAGTAGGAAATATCGATAATGTTCATATACAAGGATAAAACCAACAATCTTCATCATAAAAACACCTTAAAAGGCTACTAAAGATTTGTACCTCCTACTATCAATGATACAACTCTTGCACCATTTGTATATGTAGGTTAATCTTTATATGTTAAGCCTTCATTTACTTGTCATTATCTACAACCTTTGTAGATATAAGATGCATATTTAGTATCTCATACCAATAAATGCATATATAACATCTTATAGAAGATTATGTATATCTAATATCTCATACAAGATACTGTACGAACCTCGCGATTTTTTTTTCTCCTGCTCCGTCTTTTTTTTTTAAACTCTCTTGTGGCGGAAATTGTGGTTAATCTTTGGTAAAAATTATTTGAGGGATAAAATAAAATATTATATTATGCGGGTGCGACAACCTTTTCCCTCGTTTATTGTTTTTGGCGCGAAAATCCTCAGCAACGATGATGACATGATTCTCGCTCTACCTCTTTCGGTATTAAAAATAATTTTATGATTATTAGAGTTATCATAAATAACATAGAGAGGTTATGGTGTGGGTTCTTTAAGTTATGGTTGGACCTCTCTCCATCAATCCACGAATGGATTCGATGTTAATTACACTAAGCGGCGGCTCAGTAACCCCTGATTAACTGCCATGGTAACACATTCAAGACAGGACAAATGCAAGGAAAAAGAAATATGTTTTTTTTTAATATAAATAATGAAATAACAAGCAGGAGTATCGGCACTGCCTCCCCTCTCCCATTATTTCTTTTTCATGTCTCCTCTCTACCTCCCCCCTTTCTTTGGGACTAGATCCGGGGGGCTAGAAAGCGGCATCTGCCTTGAATCTAGCCTCACAGTCTCCTCTTTTTTTTTGATCCAATGCTTTGTGATTCCACATCCAACAAGCGGTATTTTCCCGATCGGGGATTAACCGACTTGCTAGGTCTTGGACATGATACCCACGACCCGGCATTTCCTTTTAGGGATTAGCCGGATTGATGGGCGTTGGAGATTTTCATCCATTATCTGGTATTTCCCGATCGGGGATTAACCAGATTGATGGGGCTTGGAATTTTCATCCATTACGCGGTATTTCCCGATCGGGGATTAATTGGACTAATGGGCCTTGAAATTTGTTCGTCGGCATCACTCGTTTGGGAGCGAGCTGAGTTGATGAATTTGGGGTTTTTTCATCCATTACCTGGTATTTTCCCGATCGGGGATTAACCGGACTAATGGGCCTTGAAATTTGTTCATCGGCATTGCTCGTTTGGGAGTAAGCCGAGTTGATGAAATTTGAGAATTTTCATCCATACCCCGGTATTTCCCGATCGGGGATTAACTAGATTAATGGGTCTTGGACTTTTCATCGGCATTGCCCGTTTGGGAGCAAGCCGAGTTGATGAAATTTGAGATTTTTTTTTGGGTGAGCCGTTGGGGCTTCCTCTCTCATCCGCTGACTGGTGCTTCCGATCGGGGATTGACCGAATCGGTGGGTCTTCATGGTCCGTTGGGGGTTTCTCTCTCATCCGCCAGTTGGTATCTCCCGATCGGGGATTAACCGGGCTGACGGGCCTTGATGGTCCGTTGGGAGTCTTCTCTTTCCTCCACCAACCGTTGAGGGTGTTCTTTTTTCAACCGTTGGGGTTTTCTCTTTCCTCCACCAACCGTTAGGAGTTTTCTTTCTCCAACCGTTGGGGGTTTTCTCTTTCATCCACCAACCGTTGGGGGTTTTCTTTCTCCAACCGTTGGGGGTTTTCTCTTTCCTCCACCAATCGTTGGGAGTTTTCTTTCTCCAACCGTTGGGGGTTTTCTCTTTCATCCACCAACCGTTGGGGGTTTTCTTTCTCCAACCGTTGGGGGTTTTCTCTTTCATAGTGGAGTTGGATTTTTGTTCATGTGGGTTTAGTTGGAGTTTTGGTCATCATAGACTTAATGGGCCCACTTTCCATGTTAATGGGCCTTGAGTCGATCTCATGCTCATATCGGTTAAGACCGGATTGGGCCTTAGTGGACCGAGTTTGATGCGCTTGGAATGGAGTCACATGGCATTGAGCTTCCTTTAAGAATGGTTAATTGGGCCTTGTAGACCTTAATGGGCCTAAGTCCCACCTTAATGGGCCTTGGACCGGTCTCTTGTTCATGTTGGTCAAGGCCTAATTGGGCCTTAGTCGATTGGACTCGGTTCATTTGAAATGGGGGCACATGGTCTTGTACCTCATTTGAAGATGGCCAATTGGGCCTTGAGAGCCTTAATGGGCTTTGAGGAGTGATTTTTCTCCTTATGGCCTTAGTTAATTGAACTTGATTTACTTGAGGTAAGGTCACATGATCTTGATCCACATTGATGATGGCCAATTGGGCTTTGAGAGCCTTAATGGGCCGTGATGAAATGGGTGAGATTCCTCCTTGCCTAATAGGCTATTGATTGATTGATGCTTCACATGCTATCATGGTGTGAGATGATGTGATTGAGCCCATGGTATACCTTAAGACTTAGCCAATTCCATGAAAAATGGAACTTGGGCCTCTCTTCCCTCCTTGCACTCTCTTGGACGATGGGACAAAGGAGAGCTCTTGCACTTTACGTATGGGGAATGCCTTGGGGAATGTTGCCTCTCTCCTCTCCAAGAGGATTTCATGGCTTTTTATATGCCAAAAGAGAGGGGCATTTTGGTCCACAAAATGCCCCAACTTCTCCTTGTTTTTGAGGGTGTGAGGAGAGGGGAGGGTGACTTTGGAAATACTTCACCATGCTTTTTGCTTTATGGTAGGTGTGAGGGAAAAAGGTGGGGGCATTTTGGGCTCTGATCACCTTTATGGAGGGTTGGGGTGGCTAATTACACAAAATGTTCCTCAAATCATTTTACAAGAGGATTTTCGGATGTCCCATTTGGGACAGATTTTGGGCCTTCCCCTTTTGAAAATTTGAGGCCCAAATGGCCAAAATAAAGGCCCACATGTATGTGCATGGGTCCAATGGATAAATCAACATTAGTTAAGCCCATTTGGGGCTCATTAGAGGGATCTTAATCTCTCTAAAAATTCCGACAAGCTTGGATATGTTAAGAAGCAAGTTCGGCCCAATGAGATCCAAGTTAGTGGCCCATTTGATATAAGATGAAAAAATAAAATTTCTTCTTTAACTCATGACATAACTCAATGTTTCTTTCTTCTATATATATATATTTTTTCTTCTTCTTTGCTGACTTTTTCCATTCTACATTTTTTTTCTCTTCCTCTTCTTTTTATCCTCCCCTCTTTTTTTACAGGAACCATCCTCTTCTTCTTCCTTTTTTTTCATCTTCTTTTCTCTTCCTTCCTTTTTTCTTCTTTTTTTATTTCCTTCTCCTTTTTCACTTTCTTTTATCATCAAAAATTTTTGACCTCACAATTGGATAATAACATCAAACGAATATCCTCTATTCATTTAACTAAATGGGCCAGAGCTAGGGATGCTTGGCTCAATTTTGACCAAGTCAAAATTGGAAGAGCCCGCAAATGTACACCACCGAGGGGGCTTATTTCGCACATTTTTGAGTTAATCAGAGGGGCGGCCTCGCCTTGGCCCACGAACACACCTAATTTTGACCGAAGTCAACATTGTCCAGCCGGCGGAGCTCCCACGTTCCGACAGAGTGCGGGCGTGACAGGGTTCTAGTGGAGAAGCTTCGCGAAGGGGGGCAGCTCGGTCATTCCGCCCCCTGGCCTTCGACCCCGACCTGCAGGCAGCTAGCAGGCGTAGGTGCGCAGGACGGCGGTGGCCTCGGCGGCGTCCAGTGCTTAGGGAGGGGGTCTTCTTCCTCACGCGGCTCCGGCGGTGAAGGAAGCTTCTTCTCCACACGGCTCCCAAACTCAGGGCCTCGTGCAAGGTCCCGTTCAGCGGCGTCCGGCGGCGAAGGGAGCTCTCTCCTCACGCGGCATCGCGGTAGCTCCCCCTCCTTTTTCCTCCGGACCGGCATCTCTGCAAGGTTTCCGGCGGCCGGTGCGAGGGCCTCCTGTTACTCCCCTATTGGTGGCTCCGCAGGCCTCGGCGGTGTTTGGGGCTTGGGGAGAGGGTCTTCTTCCTCGCGCAGCTACGGAGCCTTGTGCGAGGCCTCATTCAGCAGCGTCCGGCGTGGTTTCCTTTCCCAGCGTAGCCTCGCTCAAAGGTGGCAGCACCGGCGAGGGAAGGCGACGGCACCGGTTGGTGGAGACGACGTCGACTGGGGACACATATGTGGTGGAGTGGTCGAGGATGCCGTGCGGCCGAGTCTTCTCCCTCGACTAGCCACCTCCTCCGCGGTTGACTGCATCACGCAGGGGTGGCAAAGGTAAGCATGGGCGCGACCCCCTTCTCTTCTTCACCTGTACTCCCGATCAGACTCTCTTCTTCCCGTGGTATTTTCAGTTCCGAGTATCCTATCGTGCCGGGCCACGGGGGACTCTCCCCCTTTTTTTCAATTTTTTTTACCTCTTTCTTGCTCGGCCCAAAGTCTCTGGCTCAACGGGGTCGCCGGAGGAGCCATCTTCATCACGCAGCTGGCCCTCTTGTTGTCCCAGCGACGAGGTGACCAAGCAACGGCTGGGCAGGGGCAGAGGTCTTAGGTAAGGGCTTGCCCACCGCGCTATAGCTTTCGACGATAATACGCGATGTCTAACCTTGTGGCGGCATGCTACAGACTCGTCCTAGCTTCTACTAGATCGTGCATGAGGTGGTTCTGCAGCCTTCTTCCCGTTTGCAGGGGGCCTCATGTCCGAAGCTCACCAGTAGTGTTGGTATCGAATCTTCCAGGTGCGCACCGTTCCTTCTCCTCCCCCTCTCTCTTTTTTTTCTATGTCCTGAAAGGGGGCACCTCTTCAGTCCGCGTACAGCCGTCTTCCTTGTATACGCAGGAGGGGCTTGCCTGCTGCGTGGGTTCTTGCTCGGGCAGTCAAGCGGAATTGCGAGGGGTTCTTCCGAGGTTCCCTTGGCACAGGGAGGGCCTGTTACGTTTCTTGCTGTGAGCCCCTTTAGCTCATGTTGTTGTTTTGTGTTTTTTTTTGCTCTGTTCTTTTTGCATCAGATTACCGCACCTCCCTTTTCATGCATTGAGCCTGCTTACAGAATGATAAATGGCATGTTTGACCGTGTGCTTGAGATCGGTTGACCCTCTCTCATGAATGGACTGGGCTGAAAGGCTCAAGATGGGGTTTAATGAATAGACAAGGTTGTCATCGGCTCCCCGGTTGGGGGACCGTTGGCATTCGACTTTAAAGAAGACGACATTTGTCACCGACCACCCTTTCCGGAGAACCATGGCCGGTTGACTTAAAAAAAGGATAATTATTGAAAAAAAGGCAGTCGTCAACCCCTCCATTGGAGGACCGTTGGCGTTCAGCCTGAATGAAGATGACATATGCTGGCGACCATTCCCTTCGGGGTCGTGGTTCGTTGGTTTAATAAACCAATAACAATTATTAATCATCTCATGCCCTTGATTTGTTTTATTTTCGGGCGAGCTAGGCACCATTGCGTCCATGAGTGAATAATTTTATGATCCATGCACATTTTTTGTTGTCCATTCCTGCGGTCAGATTCATTATATTTTTTTTTACTTCATCGCGAATTTCGCAGCTTTTCTTTTTGTAATGCCATGCTGATTTGTACTAACCAGACTTACTTGATTTAGCACATGCTGCTTCTCTTTGTACATATATAAAAAACTGCAATCATGCTTATTAGGTCTAGGGTATTACATGGCCAGAATCACCCTCACTTTTTTTGGGCGGGGTTAACAATTGCCCTCCACGGGAGATTTCCCAAAGACAATGTCAGAGGGGGAGGTCCCGTGCACGAATTTCAGGCCTTTCTTCACATGCATCCTTACGGGAATCATTCCCGCACTCGGTGTCGGATTCTTTTCCACTTTATTTTCAAAGAATATTGCAAGTTTATCTATCTCAATTTTCCTTGTTTTGTGTCCTCCACTTCCTTTCTACACTCCACATGGCTTGGCTTGGCCCATCTTTCATGCAAACATATTTTTTGTATGCTTATCAGCACTTAGCTAACTTTCTTACTGCACTAAAACTGACGGCCCGCGATGTAATGTTTTGCCATCTTCATTACACTCTCTTCTTTGCTGACTGGGTAAACATTTTGGTTGCGCCAAGGAAGATATCTCACCCGATCTCTTTTTCTACTGTTCATATTGGCATCCATAGTGATATTCTGAACATCCATAATAAGTTTTTTTTTTACTTGTTGATCCCTTGCACTTATCCTGACCTGGACTTTTCTCTTTTGGCAGCTGCAGCATTACCCATCGAGTTGACGGTCTCGTGGGAATCGTCGTTGCCTTGCCTTTGGGCTTCCGTCATCACTGGGCCTGACCGCCCTCTTCATAGCTGGTCGATTTGATGCCATCGCTGCCACCATCCTAATATTGAGTGGATCATCCTAATTGCATTTTCAGACATATTCTGCCCTTTTTTTATTCAAGGATTTGTCATGCTCCGGATGTATATGTATGTGACACATGCCTGATCCGGTTGTGTACCAATGCCCCTTCACCTAGGCCCCTTCGACTTCTTTAGAAACTGTGGTTTAATGCTTTCGATATGTTGTTGAAATTCGCACTCAAATTATCTCCTTGCTTTAATCTTTTTTTTTGGATTAATCCAGCCCTTGGCGCTGTCCACTTCTTTGATGTACGACTGGCAGGTGCTTCTTGCATGGAATTTTTGTTTTGAAGTAACCCTCATAAGCATGATGATTACGTCAATATCAACCTCTGTGGCACATTCCTTAACGTAGCCCTCTAGAATGCGAACAACGTCGTTGGCTTTTCCATGCTTCTAGAATTTCTAGGCACGGCAGTTTGTCCCTGTTCATCAGCATCAACAGTTTTTTTATCATTGTCGATTCTCCCTTTTCTTGTTTTTTTTTCAACGATACATTCAAGAGATTTCCTTATTGGTTGCAAACTACTATGTGTGTCAATGCGTAACTCAATTTACGCTCCACATCACGTGGGTCAGCTCTTGCCGGCATTCCTCTTTTCTCTCTGCTCTTTTTTTCTTTAAATATTTTTTGGATGCCTCCACTTGATCGGATTGCATGAATCTCTAGCCCCTTAACTGCCCAAATGGGTCAGTCACACTCTTATATGAAAGAATACTGGCGAATACACAAAAAGGAATGTATCGCATAGAGCCTTGTTGTCTATCGTCTTGTCTGAGTCCTTGATGAATGTGTTAGCAACACCACTTTTTGGATATCAGGATCATGGTTGGAATGCATTATCCGAATGGGCTCGCCATTGGGAAGGGCGAATTTTAGCATATCCAAAACTCATATTGTATCTATGGGGTTGCTGTAACCTAGAGATCAGCGGGTAGTGACGTCCTTGAATGCCCGACCTGAATCCACCTGTCCTAGTCGGCCGAACAGATCGTACAGTTGGGAACTTGTAACATTCATTTCCATGTTGCCAACGTATAGGGACGTGGACTGGAACTGCGCATCTGGGCCACTTGCTGGTGCCGCCGGCGCGGCACCGTTCACCATCCAATTCGAAGCTGATAGCGCCGCCTGCGGCTACAGCTGCACCTGCACCTGCGCTATTTCTTCTTCTTTTTTTTTCCGGCAACCCAGACAGAAATCACCAAATAAACAGGTCCACATTTCAGCACAAACGTGGATCAACAGGAACTGCTCTGGTTGCCCTCACTTTTCGCACCACCTTTTTTTGTTTTTTTTTTGGGAAGTAGAATGGAAACTCTAGATGCAACTAGATATGAACAATTGGCTAGAAGAAAATGACAAACTCTTCTCTTTCTGACAAAAATGATGAGGAGTTTGACTCTACGTTTGAATTCTACCCCCATCCGCTACAAATTCTGAGAATGGAGTATATAATTTTTTTGTGATTTTTGCAGTAAAATCGAGCAAATATGTTTGTTTTTTTTTTTTGGATTTGAGACGGACAGTAGTAATGGAGGAAGGAAGAAAGAGCGAGGTTTGGGAGGGCAGCCGGGGAACTGCGCCGCACCCGGATAACTCGTCGGCGCTGCCGGCGCGGCACTGTTCGCCATCCCATTCGAAGTTAACAGTGTCGCCGGCAGGTGGCGCCATCCATGCTTGGTGCTGGCCGTGATCGACTGTAACTTCTTGCGAATTTCTTGAAGATATCTATTTTTTTGGGTTGTCAACAAAGAATTTCCATGTTTAATTTTTTTGACAGGATGTCCGGGGCTTCCTGTTACCCAAAGGGTCCTAGGCGTGACAAATCGGGACCTAAGATAGGTGGACTCGTGATGAGTAAACCAACAAAATCTGATGTTGATTCCTTGACACATTTTTTTAGGCGGATGAATGTTCTTTTTTTTTTTCATTTCATCGACCGCCCTAGCAGCTACTTGGGGACGAGCGCAAATGAATGAATCTGAACCATTAGGACCCGCCCCTCCAACTGTCGGTTTCCCTATAAACGTGATCACCTCATCGTAATTAGCTTCTTTACATTTCCTTTCCGAATCAAGGAAACTGTGTAGCGAGGTCTACCCATGCAGCGCTTGAGAGGTGATCAAGTACATGCCCAAATTTATTTATTTTTTTACTCTCTTGCAACTTTAGCAAGGACGTGGGTAGGAGCTATGTATTCGAGGCATTTGCTAGCGCCTTAGACATGGCCTCATTCAACATTCCAGTCACAGCCAATGGTGCCGCTTGACAGTGCTACTCTTTCTGAAGGCATCAACAAGGTGACAGCTTGGTTGATCTTTATTGACCATAAACATCTCAGCTTCTTCCCATTGCTGAGAAATGATGATTTTTTTTTATTCTTAGCACCACTTTCCCACCAGCAGCCTTGCCCTCAGATTTGGGCAAAATTTGGATTGTAACAATCGTAGTCACCTGCTGGACCTTCTGTAGGAAGCATGAAGCGATGGGGCCGGTTGCCCCCTTATTGGCTGATTTTTTTTCTTCCTCTTTTTATTTCTTTTCATCATTGTTTTTTTTTTTGGCCGGCAGGAATTCTGTCCACTTACACAATAAAATAGCGTAGGCGACCTTTACCAGAAAATTTACGGGCGGGAGATGGTCCTCCTCGTCACCTCAGATATGGTCTCCCCGGCACGTCTACTACTAGGTAGATAAGCCTTATGGGAAACGTCTTCGTCATTTGCAACTCGGACCCCCTCCCTAATAAAATTAGGGGGAAGCTCGCCAGTCTACCTTATCGGGTAGGGAAGCTCGCCCGGTCGGATGATTGTTATTGTTTGTTATTGTTTGTTTTTGTTTTGTTCTCTCTCTTTTTTTAACCTCTCTTTTTTTCCTCTTTTTTTATTTTTTTATATATTTTTTGCTCTTTTTTGTGTTGTTTTTTTTCTCTCTTCCTTTTTCTGCTTTCTTTCTTTCTTTTTTTCTTTCTTTCTCTCTCTTTTTTTCTTATTTTTGCTATTTCTCTTTTTTTCTTTTCTTTTTTTTCAACGTTGATTTCAAAGTCGACCTCAGTCTTCCCTTTGGAATTCATGCTCTAGGGCATAGTACTTCTTGATGTGTTTCCCATTGAGCGGTGGGGAAGGGGCATTTCCCTTGCTATCGACCACCGTGTAGGCCCCTCCCTCGAACACCTGATCAATGATGTAGGGACAACACCAATTCGGATTGAATTTGTTTTTGGGTCGAGATGCCACGGTATCTCTCTGCTTGATCATCACCAAGTCGCCCTTCTTGAATATTCTTTCCCGAACCAACTTGTCGTATGCACGCGACATTCTGGCTTGATAAACCTTCAAGTGTTTATATGCTTTCAACCTTTCTTCTTCCAGCTTACTGAGCTCGGTGAGCCACCTTTCCACTTCATCCGGCTCATCTGTGGTGACCCCATGGTGGACTGCCACCCTTTATGATGCCAGTTCGATTTCGACTGGGACCACAGCCTCAGTCCCATATACCAGGGAAAATGGCGAACACCCTGTTGGTGTTTTATAGACAGTACGGTATGCCCACAATGCTTCGTATAGTTTTTGATCCCAATCTTTTCTTTTGCTGCCAACAACTTTTACCAACAATTTGCACAAGGTTTTGTTAAAGGCTTCTGCTAAGCCATTAGCCTGAGGGTTGTATATGGTGGATGTCCTCCAATCTATGTTGAATATGGCCGCCATTTTGTATACTGTCTGGTTCTTGAATGGGGTACCGTTATCAGAGACGATCTGACTAGGAACTCCATAGCGGAAGATGATATTGTTTCGGATAAACCGAGCCACGACTTCACCAGTGACTTCTCGTGCTGGTATTGCTTCCGCCCATCTGGAAAAGTAATTTGTTGCGGCAAGTATGAACTTGCAACCCCTGGCTGACGGCTTCAAGGGACCGACTATGTCCATACCCCACTCGGCGAACGGCCATGTCGGGGTTGTGGGGTGTAGCTGGATTGGGGGGGCGTCTCGGTAAAGGACCAAACGCCTGACATTCATGGCATGATTTGGCAAACTTGTCGCAGTCCTCGAACATAGTCGGCCAATAAAACCCCTTCAGCTTGATGGTTATCTTCATCTTAGGACCTGCTTGGTGGGCTCCACATAGCCCTCTATGGACCTCACTCATGACTTGGTAAGCTTCTTTTTTGAAAGACAACTTGACAAAATTGCTTTATCCTTTTCGGGGATGAGGCGGTATAACTCACCTTCTATCAACCGATACGAAGCGGCTCTCCGCAATAATCGGACACGCTCGGCTCGGTTATCAGGCAAGATACCATTCTTTATATTTATGAGGGGAAGCCTCCAGTCATCATCATCACTCAAGGGATCTTCAATCTGGTCAGCCATGGTCACTTCTTAGGTTGCTTGTTCATCATCGGCTTCAAGGGAGCTGGGGAAGAGTTTTCTTTGTTTGATAGTGATTTCTATCACACCCTCTGGTGGTAGCCTTATCGCGGATGCTAATTTGGCAAGCGCATCTGCTTGGGAGTTCTGACTTCGCTTGACATGGTGTATACTAAAGATGTAGAACTTCTTGCTCAGCCTTCTAGCTGCAGAGTGATAGGCCACAAGCTCTTCTTTCCACACCTCAAACACACTTGCCATCTGTTGGACCACCAACATAGAGTCACCAAACACTTCCAGGCACTTGATACCCATTTCGAGAGCAAGATGCAACCCGACAATGAGTGCCTCGTATTCAGCTTCATTGTTAGTCAATGACTCAGGCAAAGCATATGAATTATGAAAAACCCCCTTTTCCGGGGAGAGGAACAATATCCCAGCACCTGCTCGGTATCTGAACTTTCCATTGGGTAACTTTTCACCACTTGCCACTCCGTCAAAATAGAGTGGCCAACATTTAATTTGGGTTTCTTGCACATTGTATGCTTCATCTTCCCTCAACGTTTCTTCTTCTGGCAACAGAAGGTTGAGTGGAGAATCCTCGGGCACTGGATGGGCTGCCAAAAATTCTGCCATTCCTTGTCCTTTAATTGCCTTTTGAGGCATATATTTTATGTCAAATTCCATTAGCATGAGGGCCCATTTGCCCAGTCGGCCGGCCAGGACCGGCTTCTTTAGCATGTATTTAAGCGGGTCGAACTTGGATATAAGTTGAACTTCATGTGACAACATGTAGTGCCTTAGCTATTTAGCTGCAAACACAAGTGCCAGACACATTTTCTCCATTGGGGAGTATCGATGTTCTAGCCCAACCAGCCGTCTGCTCAAGTGATACAAGGGTTTCTCTTTTACCCTTTTCATTTGTTTGTGCCAGCAATGCCCCCAGGATGCATCTAAAGCGGCTATGTACAATAGGAGTGGCTTTCCTTTGATAGGTGCCCCCAGCACTGGCGGGCTGAAAAGGTAGCCTTTGATTTCATCAAGGGCTCTTTGGCAAGCTTGATCCCAGACAAACGGAGCTCCTTTCTTAGCCAATCGGGAGAATGGGTGACACCTTCTCGATAAATTTGAAATGAACCGGCGTATATACGCCAATCTTCCTTGGAGAGACCTCAATTCTTTGATGTTCCTTGGGGTGGCAATTCTCTAATGTCTTTAATTTTATCAGGGTCGATCTTGATCCCCCTATATCTGACCACAAAGCCGAGAAATTTTCCACTCGATACGCCAAAGGCGCATTTCATGGGGTTCATCTTGAGTTTGTAGTGCTTGAGCCGCTCAAAAACCTTCCTTAAATCTCGGACATGGTTTTCTCGGCATTCTGTCTTTATGACCAAGTCATCCACATAACATTCCACTAGATCATGCAACATTTCATTAAATATCTTGGTCATGGCACGTTGATAAGTTGCTCCAGCATTTTTTAAACCGAACGGCATTCTTTTGTAGTTAAACACCTCTTTAGGTGTTCGGAATGCCATGTTGACTTTATCTTCTTCTGCCATTAATATTTGGTTGTATCCTGACGAGCCATCCATAAAGGAAAAGGCTTCACACCCAATGGTGCCATCTATCATTGTTTCTGGAATTGGAAGGGGGAAATCGTCTTTGGGATATGCCCGGTTCAGGTCCCGGTAGTCGATGCAAACACGAATTTGACCATTCTTCTTTCTAACAGGGACTATGTTGGCGAGCCAGATCGGATACATACATGGCTCGATGAAGTCCACTTCTAGCAACTTATCGACCTCAGCATTGACTTGGATTTCAAGGTCAGGCCGTATCCTTCTTTGGGCTTGTTTTATAGGCTTGACTGTCGGAAGTATGGCGAGTTTATGTACAGCCACCGAAGGTTCCAATCCTGGCATTTCACTATATGTCCATGCAAAGCATTCTTTAAACTTGGATAATAAAATTTTGTATTGGGTCCTTTCTTCCTCACTTAAGAGTGCACTGACAAAAATTGGCCTTGGGTCTTCTGGGGTACCCAAGTCTATCTCAACCAGGTCGTCCACTGTGGCCTGCCCCCCATCTTCAATTTCCTCGGGAGCAGGTTGGGCATCAACAAACTCCTCTTCTTCACTTCCCACCACATCGGCTTCACCCGGCACTTGCAGTGGAAGGGGCGGAGCTGTAGGAGATAAGTCAACTATGTCGGGGTCAACACTTGGCTGGCCTTGTTGGGCATCATACCCATTTCTGTCTTCAATCGGAGGGTGCACCTCGAGATTTTTGGACGGTTGAGGCTCATCAATTTTAACTTGAACTACCTGGACAACGAAGTCTGTATCATACGAGACCTCGGGATCATATCCCAAGCCACGGTGCCCTCTTTGGGCTTGGGGATCTTCACCAGTAGGGTACCATATTCATTCAAATCTGCGTACCTCTTCATGGTGGCAGCAATATGGAACTTGGAGTTTGTGACACAAATGTTTAATAGTTTGGGACATCTTTTCATATGTCGGGAGAATTACTTCTACAGGTTGGTCTTGTTCCCGCCAGCCAAAGTCATCCTTCGGGGCACACTTAGGGACCCAATCACTTTTGTAATACACCAAGAGGTGACCATCATGAAAAGGGACGGCAAAAGTGTCAAGTCTTCCCACTGTATGATCTTCCTGCTCGACTACCATCCACATGACCTCAGGAGGCATGCATATGCTCGCATTCACGGCCTTAGTGATGGAATTTGCTCCAAACTTGACTATTCGGCGCTCTGGCCCTTTCACATGTTGCGGTGGAGGTTGCGGTTGGATCATGAGGCGATGTATCCTAGCTTTAGCTTCGTCCACCATTATTTCAAATTCTTCTTCCTCTTCTATCTCACTAACCTTCTGCTTTCCTTTGTCGATAGATGACGTGGATGCCCTGTCGACTCCGAAAACGGGTTCCGGATCGGCACCTCAAGATAAGGTGAAAGATAGAATTGGGGAAAAGAGGAGTGAATCGTAAGACACTCGGAAAGCTGTAAAAGATCCTCACCTCAGTCCCACACTCACATTGATCCCCGAACTTTCATCTCACGGCGTCGCTCGAGCACCGGAGATGGTTCGGGTCATGTGGGAGGAGAGTGAGGAGGAGAATAACTTAGAACATGAATAAAAAGGTGGTCGCCAGGGGCCGCGGGCTCCGCTTTATAGAATAACAACAAGATTGAGTTGTTTTGACTGTGTACCTTAGCGCGGGAGATCGTGATATGGGTTCAACCTTCTTCTTCTTCGGCCGGCCGATGAAGAAGAGTCTCCCAACCGATGCTAGCTTGATAAACCTGTGCAACTAGAAAAATAAACCAAGTGAAGAAAATAATTAGAACTATTGGAAGTGTAGTAACTGTAGAGAGAATATGAGAAAGAAGCAATTGGAATCGAACTCACCGGATTGGGGTGAGCCTTAACCCTTTTTTTGTATTTTTTTTGATTATGTAAAAATGATGCAAATAAACTGAAATATGCTTTAAAACAGTAAATGAACTGAGTTAAATGATTTTAGAAAGCTTATGGAATGGATCGGCTTGAGTTGAAGCCGAGTTGGTTGAGAAAAAGGCCGGTTCGGGTAGCTTTGCACCCTTCTGGCGCGACTTCGGTGTAGAGGATGTTACGGACGACCCCGATGTCAGAATTGAGTTCCGTTTGTTGGAGTATACGGAGGACTCAGAGAAGAAGAGTTTCTATGTTGGTGACATCTCCTAAATCCTCCTGTATAAGTCAGAAAAAATTCTGAAAGTGGGAGGACATCAAAACAGAACCTGGATGCGCGCCCTCAGTGTAGCAACCGCCACGAACAAACGGCAGGTTGGAATGGAGTGCAGTCAGTTGGAGACGAAAGAGAAAGAATAGGGGAACAATTTGTATGTTGAAGACTTTTGCAGCAGAAGCCTCGAATTTTCTCCAGACGTCGATGAAGATGATTGATGAAGAACACCCGGATCGAGCCTTCTCCTTCACCTCGGGATCGATTTCTTGACTTCGGATAGCCTTTGGACGTCGGGACGGATTTGGAGAAGAGCTTGGACGACCTTGGGACGAGCTAGGTACCGGGGATTAACCTTTGGTCGTTGAGAATGGCTCTCAATTTATAGGGTAAGGGAGACGGTGCAAAATTTAGAAACTGGACAGACCGCGCCCCCATGTTTCAAAGAGGAGGAGGGCGCACAGGGCGCGCCCTCAACCCAAGGGCGCGCAGGGCGCACCCCTAGGTAAAGGGCACGGTCTGCGCGCCCCCCTGTTTCAAAGGAAGCGGGGGCGCGTTCGGCGTCTCACTGCTAAAAATCGACGGAAACTTCCGGAAATTGCTAAAAATCGACTTAACATACGTAACGCGCCCCCGAACCGGGGGCGCGGTACAAATAAGTGAAAATCCTCCCCGACCACCTTCCAAAAACCCAGTTTAGAAGCTGCTAATCGTGGTAATTTCCGATTTTCGGAAATCGACCGCGCCCCCGCCTTTCAAAGGGTCTGGGGGCTCGCAGGGCGCGCCCCCATTTTGAGGGCGCGCAGGGCGCGCCCTCAGGTTGAGGGCGCGCAGGGCGCGCCCTCTACTTTCTGATAGAAATGTATGCCCTACAAGCCAATCATATATGATATGATTCGACATTTCTAGAAATATCTCATTCAATTAATTAGGCAAATCTTCATTATAAGCTCTTATTAGAAGCGAATATCATAATGAAGTCCTTGATCAAATACAATGATGAATAAATCATGATGAGATCATGATAATGAGATTGATCATCTAGAGGTATTTGATCTAAATGTTCCTAGTCATAGGATACTTGAGACGGGACATCAAGGATCCGGATAGACTAGTGTATGTGATGTCTTCTCATGTGATGAGGATGACCGATCTCATTGGTCATTAGTGTGGAGACACTGAGATACACATACGAGTGCTCATTAGTTGAATGAGTTCACCGAATCGACCGAATTAGAAACCCCGAATGGTATCTTACCGAACTGTCTATCGGGGTTTTCTATCATCACGGTTGCATGGTTGGACCTTTGACCCGAGTCGCCAAAGATGCGTTGTTGGGTGGAACTTGTGTTTTGACCATTGACTTATGGATCGCAATTTAGATGGTCCTATATAGCGATGGATCGGGTACAAGGAAAATCCGATGGAGGCAATTGAGCGGACAACAAGGGATCATCCACTCTCGGTAAGTGAGAGTGAATGTCCTATGGGATAGTACTCTAAATCCCTGGCCAGGGTAGATAGGATAATTGGAAAAGGAGTTTTCCAATTGATCCAATTCCGAGTACATGATCCTATAGAGTCGGTACACTAAGGAGTTGACAGTCGATGCCGTACTCCTTTCCGACCGGGACATTGGATGGATGAGGGTTTATATCCATGTGGTAACTGATGATGGAAAGGCTCAATGGAGATGAGATTATCCCCATAGCCATTTGGGATCATGGGATGTGGCTTGTACCCTTCATGATCGGTAGGCCGATTAATTTGTTATCGGATAACGGATTTAATTAGAATTAAATAGAATTGTTCTATTTTATTTAGACCTCAACCAAATAGGTTATTGGGCCTAGTGGGTCACACACAAAAGGACTTATCCACAAGTACAGGGGCAAGGACGTAATTTATAGAGATTTTGGGTTTTTATGAAAAATTCCATAATTCTCTATAAATACCAATGGTTTCAGCCAAAACCCCATCAAGCCAAGGGTGAAAACCACGTCCCAAGCCTCCTCCCAACCTCCTCCTCTCTCTAGAAGGTGTCCATGGTCGATGGAGCTCCGTTCGGGAAGAGTTCTCGAGGCCGGCGCGAAGGGAGAACCTGCTGTGGATGAAGTTCGTGTGGATACTGCTGGAGACCGGACACTTGAACGGTTTGGAGAGCTTGAGAAGCTTATCTCCTTCCTCTCCATGGGATTATATGAATCCCTATCAGGTATATTCGAACCCGATTTGATCGGTTTTCGATTTTCGTCGTTCGGTTCTGATTGAGACGGATTCTAAAGGAACCCATAGGAATCGTCGCTTACGCTGCTCCAAACTTTTATGGACGATTCCTTACAGTGGTATCAGAGCCCGGTTCAAGTCTCGGTCAAAACCGACGTCGAATCGACATTAGTTCATGTTATTTATGAGTTCCCGAATCTGTGCAAGCGTCTGTTTTTACGAGGCCACCATATTCTGTGTATGACTCAAATAATATATTTGTTAGCCTTGGTAGAATCTCGTGATATAGGGCTTTCCAACGCCGCAAACCGTTTGAAGTTTGGATCTCTGTAGTGTTCGGGAGAAGCATCAAAAGTTGGTGTTTCTGTCATGCTCGAACCAACACCCGGATTTGGGGATTTTGTGAAATCTCCGTCCATAGAAAAAATTGAGGCTTGGAAAGGTTTTAGGAGATGGGTAATATGATTACCTAGCCTTTACCTTTGATATCCAGCTTTGAACGACGGCGGAGGATGAGAATTTTGAGTTTTCCGACGAACTAGGGTTCTGCGAAATCTGGCGGCGCCGACTTGTTTCTTCCTGATTTCCCGTTGATAGAGAATTTTTCTATGAATAGATATATACATATTTGGAAACTTCATATGATGAGGATTCTAAATTGTATTTTTTGAGAATATTTGGCTTCCTGTATAAGGAGTTATCCTCGTTGCAAAATAGAGATTTCTGCTACGGAATTTGGGTGACCGCCGCCTCTTCTTCCTCATTTTACGGACGAATGCGATTTTTCCTGGATATGAGGCCGACTGTTTTGGATTCCTTATTTGATAAGGATTCCAACGAATATTTTTCCAGATTTTTCTGAGTCCGGTATAAGGAGATATGCCCGAGTTAATGAGATTAACTCTCCTCCGGATGAACAGTGCACCGCCCCTTCTTATCGGGCGGAGAAAAAGGATCCGAACCGGATCCGGATCCGGGTCAAACCCGGTTTGACCGGGCCCGCGGCGCACCGGCGGCGCAGACGCCGCGGGGCGCAATGCGCCAGCACACGCGGCGCAGCGCGGCGAACACCGTACGTGGCGCAATGCGCCAGTTTTATTTTTAAATGTTTTTAAATTGTTTAAAAGCATAGAAAAATCCGAAAAAATGCCAGAAAAATCCTGAAAAATTCTGAAAAATTCTATAATATTATTTAACATGTTTTAAAGTGTTTAATGACATGTTAGATGATGTTTAGCCCTATTTACATAGATTCACTCATGGTTAAACTTTAAAATTGTTTTAAAGGTTTAACTTAAATTATTAGTGTCTTAATTAATTCTGTAAAATAAGATTTTACAGAATATAAATTGGGACATTAATTTCTGACCTTGCACAGTATTGGGAATGCATGAATGTTCTAAATAGTTTAGTTTTATATGTTCATTTCATATAAATTGTTTATATGTTATTGTGATGTTATTTTCATGTTATTTATTTCATGAAAAATTCGACATGCATGAAATTGAGAATTTCAAAATAAATTATATATAATTTTATGTTGATATATATGATATATCTCATATAATTATCACGTATGCGCTCTATGTTCATGTGATGAATGTTAGTGTGTGTATGGAGGTGATCATGGACTTAATTGTGCTTGGCTTGTGATTGCTTTTAATTATGTTGGTTATGTTATTAAATGGGGCCTGCGTGTGCCTCCTCTCTCTCTATACAATCTGATTGTACATTCTACCTCCCTCCATTAATGTACTCCCCTTGGTTAAAACCAAGGTTTCTTATTGAGTTATGTACATTTGTGGGGTCTGCATACCCTTAAGCCGCTTGTAAGAGTTAGAAGCCGGTTCGTGGAAGGTTGGAGATCGGGACCACTTGGAGAAGCACCCTTCTTAAGTGGGAGCATGCCAACTAAAGCATTTGAAGCAAGGACTTTCACCTATAGGGGTGCCTTAGGTGCATGCTTAGGGTTAAGTCCATGATCACCTGATTTTATGCATATTTGATATGTGGATGTGTGCTACGGAGTTATACCTTAGATATATGATATTCCAAAGGTATTATATATACTTAGCACATATTATTGATGAGACTAAAATAAAATCCCTCCTTGTCATAATTAGGTTGATAAACGTGTGACATTAAGAATGACTCACGTAGCCTTCCGTTGTTATGGTCTTGATGAGCCAATCTTAGATTGGATGGGTTTGTTGTGCTACCACAAGACTCATTCAGCAAGGGATTGGTGATCATGGCTAAGGCATTTGCCGAACCTTGGGGTGGACCATTTGCATGGCTTTGTTGTGCTACCACAAGGGCTGTGTGAAGAATCCATTCTCATACCGTAACAAGCGGATTTGACCTAACTAGAGTATATGGCTTGTTGTGCTACCACAAGGTCATAACTTTAGAGGCTAAAGGACTAAGAGTTGCAAGAGGTGCAACTGGCAATAGTTGCCTACCTATTAAGTATGGGGTGATTTGTTGTGCTACCACAAGGTCATCACCATAAGGTTAATAGGGTCTTAGTCCCCACTAGGATTTCATCGTGATATCCCGTCTTTGCATAATGAGGGTTATGCAAATTCGTCGATAATTAGTGGGAGCATAAATTAGGATCAAAGACCATATCTTAATTTCATGAATGTTTGCAATGTTATACTGATAAAATTATATCTCTGTTGTAGAATACGATAATAAACCACCATTCGTATGGCATATTAGATGCCATATAGCTTAATGGCTCACACTTCTTAGACTGGTTTAGAACTAAGAGAATTGTTCTCATAGTTGACCAATTAACTATTCTACTTGAGAAGTAGGTGTCTCCTAAATTATCTAGTGATATGAAAGAAAGATAAGATCTTATCTTATAGACAAGATGCATTGTTTGCCTTAAATTAGATGTTAGTCTCTATGAGACATAATTATAGAGACAACATGGATAGATGGATATGAGATCCATCATGGCTCATAGTGATGAGCTAACTAAAGGGCAACTTAGATCAACAATACATCTTAATTACTTCTTGTTGGTAAGACCAATAGTAAGAAGTAAATTCATTAGGAGAGAGTTAATAGTAAAAGAAGGTGGTCAAGATAATAAAGCCAGGATAAGACATGATTCTTACACTGTCATGATGATGATAAGTGGAAGAGGAAGTACAAAGTGTTTTGTATATAATGCAAAGGTGGAGCTTGAGAAGCTTCATGTATCCAAGTTATTGACACTTACTTGTTATAAATATACACTTAATAGTATTAGATACTATATGTGTGTATATCATAATATTAGATACTATGGATGCATCTAATGGTATGAGATACACGATATGCATCTTATATCTACAAGGAGTTGTAGATGATGACAAGTAAATGAAGGCTTAATAAAGAAGATATTGACCTACATATGAAATGGTGCAAAAGTTGCATCATTATTAGTGGGAGGTGCAATTCTTTAATTGCCTTATGGAGATGTCTTAATAATTAAGATTGCTATTATATCCTTCTACAAGGACTTTATATGATTTCCTACTTGAATAAATGTTGATTTATTCTAAGTTATGGAATTGATAGATGTTCTAATATATTGAATGGCAAAGTGTTTGCCGATTGGGAGCTTAATAAATTGTTTAATCATATTTGATATGTTAGCTCTCATGTTATGTGTGAATATTCCTTTTTAGAGGAAATGGGTTGATTTAGATCAATCTACACTTTAGCGTTATATAGACATGGAGAATGGGTTAATGAGTTATTAGAACTCGTACATTTAGATGTATGTTAGCCCATATCTAGTAAGGCTAAAGAAGAATATTTCTATTTCATTATTTCAAAGATGATGACTCTAGGTTTGAAACATGTACTTTATGAAGTACAAAACTAAGACCTTTGAGAAATTATCCGAGATTAAGAATGAAGTAGAGATACTAATGGAAAGAGTATTAGAACTCTTTGATGAGATCAAGGAGGGGAATACTTAAGTACATAATTTACATATAATAGAAGGATAATAGAATCTAATGGACACCTCTTTACACATTTTAGCTTAATTGAGTAGCTAAAATGAGAAGTCATATTATGTAAGACATAATATGAACAATGACAAGCTTTGCAAATTTCCTCTTTGTCCAATTTTGGTTAAGTACTCATTATAACCACTTGTTCTTAATAGGTACCTTCTAAGTTCTGTTTCCGATTATTCCATATAGGATATGGAAAAGGGGTTAAAACTTGACCTTAAGCAAGTTAAGGTTTCGGAATGTCCGACCTGGTGAAGAAGTATAACTCTAACAAGTTGGAATATAAGACTATGAAGTGTTGGTTTGTGGAATATCCTAAGGAAACTTTTGGATATTAAATATACGACCCTTATGTATAAGGGTATGTGTTGCTCATCTCACTATATTTCTAAAGGAAAAGTTCCTTCTTAAGAAAGATAGTGGGAGCAAGGTATATATGGAAGTTGTTCCAGTCCCACAACCCAATAACACTTCTATTAAGGTGCTAATTAATAATTACACAAGGACTAATAATAGGTCTTTACTTGTGTCCATTCTACCTAAGAGATATGTGAGACATATCTCTGATAGATGAAATGAGGCATAAGATAATAAGGATATTGATCCTACGATCTATATAGAACCAATATGAGATATTGATTCATTAATGGGAAGAGACAATAAAATCCGATATAAACTTTATCTATTCTAATCAAGTTTAGAACTTGATAGATCCACCTAAGGATATAGTATCCATAAGGAATAAATGGATCACTAAAGAATAGATTGGAGTGGATTAGAAGGTAGATACCTTCAAAGGTGAGAATAGTTGAAAAGGATATCATTGAAGTCAAATAGTTGACTATGATGAGATCTTTTACCTATTCCATGGATTAATCCATTCGGATTTTGATTGTAACACTCTATGATTATGAGATAAGCTAATTGGATGTTAAGATAGTGTTCCTCTAAAGTATTTTGAGGAATAGGTGTACATGATACAACTATAGGGAATCAAGTCCCAATAACATCCAAGAAGAGTGTGTATTAAGTTCATTTATGGACTGAAGTAAAACTTCCCATAGATCATATATAAGGTTTAATGAGATTAAATCTTATGACTTCGTTAAGAACGAAGAGGAGCCTTGTGTATTCAACAAGATAAGTGGGAGTGCTCTTACTTTCTTGACATTTTATGTTGATGACATACTACTCATTGAGAATGAAGTTGGTGTGTTATCATAAGTGAACCTAGCTATCAAATTGATCCTCCAAACACAATTTGGGTTTTGAGACCTAAGGAGATAGATCTAAAATCAATGCCCAGTTAATGTACGTAGTCACTATAGTCAAAGGGTTTGACATGATGAACTCCAAGATAGGTTTCTTACCTATGTGGTATGGAGTTGATCTCTGTAAAGTGTTGTCTTTGTAGACTTCTTGAAGGATAAATTGATCACATAAATGGAGCCCTTATGCCTTTGTCATAGGGTCTATCATTTATATGATGCTACGTACATGATGTGATTAATGCTCTAAGTGTTATGAGCATTCATCAAGAAGATCCAAGTGAGAGTCACTAGATAGTTTAGAGATATATCATTTGGTACTTGAGAAGCACTGAGAATGTATCTCTATACACTGGAGGATAAGACTTGAAGTCTTGTAGTTTTACAAACACAAGCTTCTAATCAAATAAGTTTGATATTAAGTCAGAAATGGTGGTGCAGTGAATTGAAAGAGTTCTATGTGATAGAACACTGTAAATTCTACAACATATGTAAACAAGTTTACATGGTGGTTGCACACTACTTGAGAAGTAGTCTAGATGAAGATTCTCATCTAAGGTATGGGATTGTCCCAATTTTCTCTGAAAGTGTATCATTGTTTTGAGAAAACAATGGAGTAGAGCCGATGTCTCATCAGAAGTTTAGAACTTCTGTGGCGAAACCATACAATCAGAGAGATTGCAACTTATAGAGATATAATTAAAGATAAAGTATCTACCGTTAATAACATTGCAGATCCACTAATCAAGCGATTACTCAAAGAGTGTTTGAGCTTCACCTCGAGCTGATATAGATCAGCCAGATGGGTGATTGGCTTTAGTGCAAGTGGGAGATTGATAGAAATGTATGCCCTACAAGCCAATCATATATGATATGATTCGACATTTCTAGAAATATCTCATTCAATTAATTAGGCAAATCTTCATTATAAGCTCTTATTAGAAGCGAATATCATAATGAAGTCCTTGATCAAATACAATGATGAATAAATCATGATGAGATCATGATAATGAGATTGATCATCTAGAGGTATTTGATCTAAATGTTCCTAGTCATAGGATACTTGAGACGGGACATCAAGGATCCGGATAGACTAGTGTATGTGATGTCTTCTCATGTGATGAGGATGACCGATCTCATTGGTCATTAGTGTGGAGACACTGAGATACACATACAGGTGCTCATTAGTTGAATGAGTTCACTGAACTGACCGAATTAGAAACCCTGAATGGTATCTTACCGAACTGTCTATCGGGGTTTTCTATCATCACGGTTGCATGGTTGGACCTTTGACCCGAGTCGCCAAAGATGCCTTGTTGGGTGGAACTTGTGCTTTGACCATTGACTTATGGATCACAATTTAGATGGTCCTATATAGCGATGGATCGGGTACAAGGAAAATCCGATGGAGGCAATTGAGCGGACAACAAGGGATCATCCACTCTCGGTAAGTGAGAGTGAATGTCCTATGGGATAGTACTCTAAATCCTGGCCAGGGTAGATAGGATAATTGGAAAAGGAGTTTTCCAATTGATCCAATTCCGAGTACATGATCCTATAGAGTCGGTACACTAAGGAGTTGACAGTCGATGCCGTACTCCTTTCCGACCGGGACATTGGATGGATGAGGGTTTATATCCATGTGGTAATTGATGATGGAAAGGCTCAATGGAGATGAGATTATCCCCATAGCCATTTGGGATCATGGGATGTGGCTTGTACCCTTCATGATCGGTAGGCCGATTAATCTGTTATCGGATAACGGATTTAATTAGAATTAAATAGAATTGTTCTATTTTATTTAGGCCTCAACCAAATAGGTTATTGGGCCTAGTGGGTCACACACAAAAGGACTTATCCACAAGTACAGGGGCAAGGACGTAATTTATAGAGATTTTGGGTTTTTATGAAAAATTCCATAATTCTCTATAAATACCAATGGTTTCAGCCAAAACCCCATCAAGCCAAGGGTGAAAACCACGTCCCAAGCCTCCTCCCAACCTCCTCCTCTCTCTAGAAGGTGTCCATGGTCGATGGAGCTCCGTTCGGGAAGAGTTCTCGAGGCCGGCGCGAAGGGAGAACCTGCTGTGGATGAAGTTCGTGTGGATACTGCTGGAGACCGGACACTTGAACGGTTTGGAGAGCTTGAGAAGCTTATCTCCTTCCTCTCCATGGGATTATATGAATCCCTATCAGGTATATTCGAACCCGATTTGATCGGTTTTCGATTTTCGTCGTTCGGTTCTGATTGAGACGGATTCTAAAGGAACCCATAGGAATCGTCGCTTACGCTGCTCCAAACTTTTATGGACGATTCCTTACACTTTCAAGCGGAGCGGGGGCGCAGTACACTCTCTCTCCTGCGCGCGTGTTCCGCGAGCCGTTTCTTGCAAACGGGATGTCCGATTCGGCTCCTGTTTGTCGCGTTGGAAAGAGGGCCTTCAACCGCACCTCCTCAAGCCGATAAAGCAGCCGGCATGACTCTTGATATGTTCGCACGGGGTTTTGTATCGGTTTACCCTCTCGCGGAAAGCCGAAACCTGGGGCGAAGATCCGAAATAGCACGGTTCCGGTCGAGAAATCTCGGGTCAACTCGGGATGACTTGAAATGATGACCGAATAAGTTCTGTACGATCGGACAATCCGAAGTCATCGAAAAATCTGAGATTAACCCGGTAAACGTGAATCGAAAGCCGTAAAAGCCGCGAAACCCTAAAATTGACCGAACCGGCCTTATAGCCCCGGTTGATAAAATATACGGCTAGAATCGACCCGGATGACTCGAAAAGACCCGGTGATGACCGGAAAGGCCTAACATGTGGTCCGGGATAGCCGTGTCAGCACAGATCGAAAAAGCCGTAACGAATGCCGTCATTGACCGACGCCAACCGAAATGACTTCTCGGAAACCCTGAATGTTACGGAACACATGCAGGACTCCCGAGACCTTTAATTATGGACCATTGAAGGTCGGTCATCGAGCAGGCTTCGTGTTTTTACAGTTCACGTGCGGCTCTCGCTTGAAGGGCACGGCAATATTCCGGAAATCATTGGTCCATTCTCACCTAACAAGGGGGGCTCCACCAATGTCCTTAGCTCATCTCCACGATGTAATCCGGATCAGATAATGGTCAGATAAAAGATATCGCCTATGGAATAAGAGTCTAGGGCTCCGAATTAGGCCAATTTGGCGTGTCTAAAGCTTGCCTCGTCTTGATGTCGGCTTTGCAAGGGAATGGCATGTAGCGGAGCGAAGTGAAACGTAGAGAAAGCGTAGTGAAACGAGATGGATCGTAGTGGAATGTAGTGGAGTGAAATGGCGATGGACTGAAAAGGTGGCATCAAGGTGTAGATATAGACACGCTTAACGACCAGATTCGGCAAGATGAATTTCCCCAAGTCTCATGGTTAACCACCATGTTTCATCAAGTCTTCCTATGTTCGATTGGTAAGAGATGTGCCGTTGGCACGAGAGAAGAATAGCCAACCCCCAACGCGGTGGGGAGTCCCCGAAACATGGGTTCGTAGGTTCATCAACAGCCGGTAACCCGATCTTTGCGGTGTTCCTGTACTGTGATGGGCTAAAATTTAAAAAGAGATTTGTTTGAAAGAGTAAAAGAATACCAATCGAGCACATTCAGGCTCTTAGATTCATTTAAGTCTTCCAAGAGACAAGATTTGATTCGGAATGGAATGATCTCAGATTCTGAAAGGCAAATGTTTAAGCATAGACCGTGAAGATAATGACGGTGCAAGTTCTGATCAAAATAGAGGGCCCTTGGCGTGATGAATCGGCTGCCATGGTGGGATGAATAGCAAAGAAGTTGCAATGGCCATAGTGGTGAAAAGATTCTTGGGCACAAAGTGGTTACCGAACACGGTGGGATTAATAGACACGGTGGGATATTAGAGAGGTTGGTGGGACTAGAGAATATGGTGAATGACACGGTGGGATTTAGAATGATCGAGAGGGTGAGAAGGTGAAGATTAGGAAATGATGCATGCAATGACAAAACAAAATATAATGCAATTAATACTACATGATGCATGTTGGGCTCAAGAAAATAAAACAAAACTTGTATAACAAATAGTTGAAGATATAGATTGTCTATGAGGTCAAGATACCCATTCGGGAACTATCGTCCCTCACAGCACAACTTTGGCTTATCCGTGAGCATTAGAGATGACCCGACCGTCGTAGATTTTGATGAAGGGGATCTCGGGTCAAGTCTTCTATGCTCATGGTCTTCAACAAATAATGCATAAGATAATAATACACGACTAGCGACATATATGCTAGTCGGCAAGTTATGGGGGTTTCCCATGTTGATTCTTCTGTTTCCGTGAGCAATTCCTGTCTTTCATCAAAATGTTAGTTCCGAATGATCAATAATGTTCACTCGACCTTAATAAAAATCAAACATAAATGTATTTGATTTACAAATTTTTCTGAATTTTTTTTTGTATTTTTATGAATTTTTCTGAATTTTTTGAGAAATTTTCAAAAATTTGACCGAACGTGCCCCCGAACCGAGGGCGCGGCCTGCGCGCCCTCAGTTCGGGGGTGCGTCCAGTGCGCCCTCAGTTAGGGGGCGCGGCCAGAGTGCCCCCACCTTGAGGGCACGTTTGATCCCAGTTTCCTGTTTTGATCGGATCCGAATCCGATTCAAATCGGGACCGATTTCCCCTATATAAACTCCTCTTAGGACGACCAAATCATCCTACCAACACCCAGGATGGCTCCTCCTTTGAAAAAGCAGCGTGTTGGCTCGGTTCGAGGTATTTCAAGCATCCCAGGTCATCTGAAGGCCAGAATCGGCGCCGACTTGGTAAGTTCGCTGCCAACTTTAGCTTTCAACCATTCTCTTCTTCTTTTCCTTAAAAAAAAAAAATATTTCTCTTACCTCCTGTTTGGGTGTAGGATTACCCAAACTTCCCTGGGCCTCGCCGGTATTGCTCTCCTCCCTGGCTTTCCGGCTTGCTTGACGTCCTCGGCTTGTCGGTCAGAGCGATTCTTCGAGATTGGGGCTTAACCGGGCTCTTGATCCATGCCAAGCAATATTCAGGCTACTCCCTTGACTTCGGTTTGATGGGAGCTCTTGTTGAGTTGTGGCACCCCGACACTCACACGTTCGTGTTCAGCAGCTTTGAGTGTACAGTTCTTCTTGAAGAAGAAGAGCTCCTTCTCGGCCTCCCTCGGACTAAGAAGGGAGAAATTGAAGGTATGTTCATCCCTTCAGGACCCCTTTCTTGCTTGGAATTCTTGCAGGATTTTGTCGAGGCTCGGCAGATCAGCACCTTGTTGGCCGGCAAGCGAATCAGTGTTCCCAAGTTGGTGTCTTGGACAATCTCTCTTCTGACGGCTCCTGGTCTGGACGAGGACCGGATTCTGTGCGGTGCAAAGGGTTTCGCGGCTTGCCTTGCCGCGGTGTTCTTGTTTCCTGCGGAGGATGGTTTCCTGGAGGTTGATCAACTCTCGTGCATCCACGGCATTTGGAGCGGTGCGCGGTTGGGGCCTTCAGTTCTGGGCTTCTTGTACTGCGGACTGTCCGCAGCTTGCGTGGGTCGTCCTCCCTTCGGCAGTGCGCTTTTACTTGCTTGCTGGTCCGATCTTCACTTTAAGTTTGATCCAGCTGGTGAGGTGGCCACCAGGTCGCAACTCTTCCGCCGTAGCCCCTTGTTCCCATATGCCGATGTGCTTGGCTTCGGCGAGAGAGTCGCCAATAGGTGTGCATCAGTGAAGAAAAGGCCGGACTGGCGTGCTCACTTTGCCTCCATGAACCGTTCTAGCTTCTTGCACTCTTCTGCTTCCTTGATGCAGAAGGACTTGCAGGTGTGCTTTGTGCCCGGCGTTGATCTCCGCCTGGTTACAGGTTCGGCCTATGTGTTGTACAACGCTCACCGTTGCCATTCCCAGATCGGCTTGCCTCGGTACGAGTTGCCCAAGCTGTCCCACCTGTCACCTATCAAGGGTAGACAGCTTGGCTCCGCGGATGACGAGGAGGAGGCGATCTCAGTCATTGCCTTGTGGGAGACAAGTCGGGCGTGCCGCCCAGGCCTCCTGATTGAGGAGGACCCTGACCGGAAGCGCCGCTACATCTCTGCGTTGAAGGTTCTACTTGCCTGAGCGTCTTCTTTTCCTGCTTTAACTTGTCAGCCATGTTGTTTTTATTTTGAATAAACAATTATTTATAGCAAGTTTGAGTGAAAATTCAAAAGAAATTTACCTTGTTTCGTAAAAATGCAAGACAGATGTTGACAATTATAATGAATATGCCTTGTTATTTTTCAACATCTTGAATATTTTTTAACATGAAACAAGATATTTTTAAAAGGTTTTAACATGCCTTTTTTCTTTAGGTAATTTTTCAGAGCAAACCGTGAGTCTGATGAATTTTCTTTCGGTGATTCCTTGATCGGCTCGATTTTCTGAACAACTTGACGCTTTCTGAAATTTTCGCTATTTTTATCAATTTTGCTCCTGAAAAATACATCTTCAGCCATTTCTGACTAATAAATGTATAGAATTTTCTCCTGACCCCTGAAAAATGTTAGCTAGTGATAATAAAAAACATTAATATGTCTAACTAATTTAGGAATTCAGACATTCAAAGTTATGTGAAAACAGAGATTTTTGATGAGAATTTAAAAAGAATTTTTCTTCACAAAATTATTTTGAGCAAACTGTGCGTCAGATCAGAATTCTTTCGGTGGCGTTGCGATCAGCTCGATTTTGTGAATATTGGGTGATATTTTCAAATTTCTCCCATTTTCACATTTTTACTCTCTATAAATACCCCGTGAAGGTAAGAATATCTCATTTCCACCTGCACACCATCTCTCCTCGCGCCGGAAGCTCTAGAGTTCCAACTCAGATCCGGAGTCCGAGACGCCGTCAAAGGTTAGTGCCCCTGTTACAAAAAATGTAGATCAGGTTATGCTCTTCGATTTGGTTCAAGTTTTACGCGATTCCGAGTTGATTTGACGAAGTTATCGCGAAAACAGAGGTCGAACAGATGAGAGGGTGCGGTCAACGCAAATCGTTGACCGCGCCCTCTAACCAGGGGTGTGCAGACCGCGCCCCCGATTTGGGGACGCGCAGACCGCGCCCCCAAGAGGAGGGCAAGGTCTGCGCGCCCTCTCTCTTTTCTATGGGAAGGGGCGCGCAGAGCGCGCCCCTATAATGAGGGCGCGCTCAGAGCGCCCTCAAGTGGAGGGCGCTCTGAGCGCGCCCTCCCTCTCCAAAGGAGAGGTGGGCGCGTTCAGCTGAGGATTTTTTTTTTTATGAATGAAAAATAAAAAAAAGTGTGTAACAGAGTTTAATGTCAACTTCCCTTCTGGCACAGATGCCGAGACACGTTCACCGCCACGACTCTGATTCCGATGAGCCCGAACTTCCGGCAGTCCGAGAGGTACATTTTCTTTTCCTGCACTTAATGATTAGCTTCTTTGCATTTTGGCAATAAGAATTGGGTGAACTAATTAAATGAATTCATTGTAGGCCCGGATAAAATCCCGGATCTCGTGGGACCTGGTGCATGCTGCCTACCTAGGCACCGGACTTTCAGCAGGTTCGGTTAGAGGAGATGGGGTTTGGGCCCATCCTCCGGGTGACTCCCTTTTGGGAGGACCTACCACTGGTGCAGGTCCTCCGTGAGTCCTGGGACCCGGACTCCTTCGTGTTTCTGTTCCCATGGGGGCACATGGTGCCCTCCTTAGAGGATGTTGCACACATCACCGGTCTTCGTGTTTACGGTAGGCCGGTGGTGTGTGCTACCTCTTCCGACTATTCGCGGGAGTTCCGGGCCCTCTTCGCATATGAGCCCGAGTTCGACCCGGAGGATGGCCTACGCACCATCGCCAGACTAGAGGCTGGTGAGATGGTTGGCTTGGTTGATGCCGAGCGTGTCCGTGGCGAGAGCCAGGACAGCTTTTTCTGCCGCATGGTCGGCCAGGCTGCGGCGGCATTTACCGGATTACCCGGCTCCTTGGAGGCGGACGTAGACTTGCGCCGTTTCCTCCTCTTCTTCTTCGGGCGCCTTCGTTGGGCTCGAAGACGGACCGCATTCATCCGCGGTTCCTCCCTTTGCTTGCTGACCTGGAGCGAGGTTGGCACGTACGCGTGGGGGCGGCGATGCTCGCCCATTTGTTCTGTGGCCTCCGGCCGAGGCGGGTTACCCCGTTTCGGTTGCCGGCTTCTCTCCTTTTCTTCAGTGACTTTTAGCGACTTTCCTTTCTTGTACACTTGTATTGCTCGCTTTGCTCGACGAGTTGTGCCTTTTACAGGTCTGGAGCTACCTCTACTTCCCCCTCGGTCGGGCACAACAGTCCTACCCCGACCTCTTCCCCCTGATGGCTCGTTGGGAGCCCCTCCGCCCTACTGGGGGCCATCGTAGCCAGCTGGCTTCGATTCGTTCACAGATTCTCCGTTTCCCACACACTGAGGTATGTCTTTAATTTGTGTATCAATATCTCCTGTTGAAATAATAATCATGATTTTGCTTCCCACAGGTGTGTTGGAGGCCATATCTCGTGACCGATGACCATCTCCAGCCTTGGATTGCCCACGCTGGTCGTGTCTTCGGCCGCGATCTGCATCTTCTGTGCGTTAATGAGCTGGCGCCACTGTGGCTTCGGTTCTCGGCACGCGCCCTCGGTCTGGAGCAGGACTGGTTGGAGCCTCCTCCTCCTCTTCCCCAAGTTGGTGCTCGTCCCAGGCGCCTTCTCCTCCCCGTGGACTGGGTGGAGAGGTACCACGCCTCGATCACTTTGTGGTATGAAGGTGGCGAGGTAATTTTTGGCTGGGCAGAGGATAGCCGAGACTACCTTCGCCGATACGCGGAGGCGTACAGCCACTTGTTTGTTCCAGAGGGTCACGTAAATGCTTCTTTATTTCTTTTGATTCTGTGTTATTGTTCTCTTCTGACCTTCATGTTATTTCAGGAGGCTCGGGCTCTATTGCTATGCCAACAGCTGGAGATCGTTGACCTTCGGCAGGAGGTGGCCACTCTTCGTGGCATGCTGGAGACTGAGGTAGACACTGTCTTTGACCTTCATTTGTATCCTCAACATATGATTGCCTTGCTTTGATGTGTTTTTCTTCTGTTCACAGCGGAAGGCTCGTGCTGAGGGTTCACCTCCTTCTCTGTCGAGGGAAGAGGTGGCTGAGCTTCGCCAACGTCTTAGTGAGGCGAGAGAGCCCTGACGACCAAGGAGGCAGAGGTATCTTTCATTGTTGTCTATTCTGGTTGTTGATTTTTCTTGATTCATATACTTCCTCTTCTTCCAGGTTGTTGAGCTTCAGAGTAGCTTGTCCTCCCGTATCCAGTCCTTGGAGTCTGAGGTGGAGACATTGCGGTCTGCCCCAGCCGATCTTCGTTCCCAGATGATCGTCTCGGATCTCCGCCTTCAGCACGAGAGAGCCATGCGCGAGGTGGAGCGCCAGCATAGCCAGGCCATGCGATCTCTGGAGCAGATGCACCTTCAGGCACAGGTTCGTTTGTCGGCAGCAGAGGCGACATTGCAGGTTTACCGCCAGGGCATCCCTCCACGGCCGAGCCGAGTTTCACCCATCAGAGCAGCTCCCATCGGAGTGGCACGCACCGGAGTGGCGGCGCTGCTCGTAGTCGGGGTCACCACGGGCGGAGCCAGCAGGGGCAGAGTGGCCAGAGCCAGAGCTACGAGCACGGTGCTTCTACGTTCCTGGCCACTTCTTCAGAGCGTCGCCGCAATGAGGCGGCTGCAGCAGCTTTGGCGGACACGGCTACCATGCCTCCTCCACATAGTCGTTCTCCTGGAGGGGGTAGCAGCAGGCACTGATTTCTGTAGCAGGCTTAGCTTTTCTGATGTTGTAGCTGCTTTTCTTCTTTGTTGTAGCACTTAGTGACACAATCAGATCTTCACCTGTTTGCTTCAGTGTTTGTTTGATCTGCTTGGCATCGCTCAAAAGGGTAGTTAGTATCACATTTCGGCTTAGCCCCTTGCATGTTTGTCAAGGGGTGAAGCCTTCTAAGGGATGGCAAATGATAAAAGTAAATAATAGATGTAGGGTTAAGAGACATACCTGTTGGCGAGATTCTCACCCTCCTTGACTTGTGTTTCTTTCCTGAAATACTTAATAGAAGTGTTAAATCTGCTCTACGGCTTACCCCCTTGCCTATTGTTGTCTTGCCTTGCTTATATGTCAAGGGGGGTAGCCTTATTAACAAGGTAAGATAACTAAAAATGAATAAGATGAGGGTTAAGAAAGCTTACCTGCTATGGTGAGAGTCACTCCCTTCTTGATCTTAGCATCCTGAAACACTTGATAAAAGGGGATTAAATCTTCACCATGGCTCATCTCTTTGCCTATTGCTGTCTGCCTTGACTTAGGTCAAAGAGAGGAGCCTTGTTAACAAGGTGTAATAACCTAAATGACCGAAATGAAATAGTTAAGAGAACTTACTGTCGTTGAGAGAACCTTCTCCTCTTATTTTAAAGTCCCTGAAAACACTTGATAAAAGAGGATTAGATCTTCACAACGACTCATCCCTTTGCCTATTATGGCCAACTTTGACTTAGGTCAAAGGGAGGAGCCCTCTTAAGGGGGTGATAATGAAGGTAAATATGCAATGCGGAAATGAAACATGCAAGACATAAAGATAAACATGAATGCTAGCAAAGGCAAAAATCAAGGTTATGCCAAGTTAGGTGATGCATTTTTTTAGATTTTTGGAAAGTATTCAATTTTTTTTTTATTTTTTGAAGACATTCAACTTTTTTTTGTTTTGAAAATATTTGTATTTTTTTTTTTGGATTTTTTTGAAAATATTTGATTTTTTTGGATTTTTGAAAATATTCATCATTTTTTTTTTGGATTTTTATGGAGAATGTGCCAGTATTGAGACCATTCATCGATCTTTGAGTGTTAATCAAGATTTAAGTGATAAACACCACGTGAAAATAAGGTTCCATACCCAGAATCTTTCTTGCCCTCTTCTCTTGATCGGTTTGGATTCCCCCTGAGTTTGGACAGTCTACCCTACCCTAGGGGTTTTAAGATGGAAGAATAATAGAGGAAGTCTTTGATAGGATTTGGGGGTGTTGAGGAGGGTTTCTCTACTCATGCCCAAATTGCCCATTGGGGTTCGGCCTCTTCGGGTCTTTTCTACATGTGGCACTTACTTAGACAAGTCTTTGACCTGTGGGGTCATTGCCCATCTTTTGGTGCCTTTTCTTCATTTTCTATTCTTTCAGGTACTCATTCAGACAGGCCCATATTTGTTTAAACCCGTGGGGTTCATTGCCCATCTTTTGGCACCCTTTTCCACCCTATGAGACGGCCTCCTACTAAGGCGGCGGGCATTTTCGATACTATCCTCCTCTAGTCCCCTTCACCTATCTTGGACCGAATAGAAGAGAATAGGGTAAGGTTTCCTTTCCGCCTTCGTGGTTACGCCTTGCCTCTCTTGAGTGTTGGGCTATCCAGTTGCAGGATCGGGAGGTGTTGTGTGTGCAAGGTGATGTCTACCCTTGACTTCTAGCTAACATCCTTGGATCGATGACTTAATATCATACTAGAAATTCTCCATATTTTTTTTTAAGGAAAATATTTTTTGAGGTAAATGCCATTCCATGGATGGTTCAATTTTTCTCCATCGGCGTTGGTTAGCTCATATGCATTGCCTGGATATTTTTCAGTTATAACAAAAGGCCCTTCCCAGTTAGGTTGCAACTTGGAGCGGGGACCACCCGGCTTAACGAATATACGTTTGACTACCATCTCACCGATTTCGAACTTTCTCTCTACCACCCTCTTTTGATAAAACCTTTTCAATCGGTTCTGATAAGTCCGGGCATGCTCGGAAGCGGCCAACCTTCTTTCATCTAGGAGTTCAAGTTGTGCAAGGAGAGATTCTCGTCTCTCATTGACAGGGATGTCCCTATCGATTTGAACTCGGAGTGATGGAAGGAGTACTTCGTACGGGACCACCGCTTCCATCCCATATGCGAGAGCATACGGGGTTTGACCAGTGGGGGTCCGTACAGAAGTACGATAAGCCCATAGGGCATCTACAAGCTTATTTGGCCAGTCCGCGAACTTGCTAGACTTACAGGTTTTCTTGATGATTTTAATCAAAGTTTTGTTGGTGGCTTCTGCTTGACCATTGCCTTGCGGGTAATAAGGAGATGAATGATGCAATGCAATGCGGTACCTGTTGCAAAGATCACGCAGATCTTGAGAGAGAAATTGCAGTCCGTTGTCGGTGACGATGTCGCTGGGTATCCCGAACCTGGCGATGATGTTGCGTTTGATGAAGGAGCACAGTGTTGATGCCTTGATCTCTACGAACGCTTCCGCTTCTGCCCACTTGGTGAAGTACTCTGTTGCCGTCAGGATGAACGATTTGGAACGGATTTTAGAGTTAAGATCACTTAGAGGGCCAATGATATCGAAAGCCCACATGGCGAAGGGCCATGGGGCATGAATCGAATGAAGGGAAGATGCGGGAGAATGGATCTTGTCGGCATGAAGTTGGCAAGAATGACAGTGCCGGACAAAGATGGAGCAATCCTCTTCTAGGGTTGGCCAATAATACCCCTGCCTGATGATTTTCTTGGCAAGAGCTTGAGCATTGACATTGCCTCCACAGACCCCAGAATGTGCTTCCTTAAGCACCAATTCTGCCTCTTCTTCATCAACGCATCTCAATAAAATTCCGCTCAGGCTCCTCTTGTAGAGCACCCCTCCAAGGATGGTATACCTCTGGGATACTCTCCTGATGGCCTTCTTTTCTTTTGCATTTGATCCAGGTGGATATGTCTGATCTTGACAATACCTTGCGATCTCATCAAACCAAGGCCTCTCTCCCTCATCTAACTCTTCCAACTCTATTAGCGAAATCTCCTCTTTCTGCTCTAGATATTCCTTCCTGCCAAATCTCTCCTTGACTTTCAGAAATCGCCCATCTTTAATTGCTGGTATCGACCTTCTACGGACATGAATAGTCCGCACCTGTCTACCTAGCGGGACTGATAGGGATGAAGCTAAGGAGGCTAGGGCATCAGCAAGGATGTTCTGAGCTCGAGGAACATGGACAAAAGTGAGTTTGGAAAAGAGTTTGATGTAGCAAGAGGTGAGTTCTTGGTAAGGTTTGAGGTTTGGATGAGAAGTTCGGTATTTGGTTAGGACTTGGCGAAGAATTAGTTGGCTATCACCTATCACCCTTAATTCCGTGGCACCATAGAAATGAGCGGCCTCCAGTCCGGCCAGCAAGGCTTCGTATTCAGCTATATTGTTGGTTGTTGGGAAGTCAAGCTGAAATGCCTGTGGAATGGTGACACCCTCGGGTGATAGAAGGATGATTCCTATTCCCTTACCGTGTGAATTCATAGCCCCGTCAAAATATAATGTCCAAAGGTGGGAAGATCGGATCAACATTAGTTCGTCATCCGGGAGCTCCGATTGGACCGGGTCAAAGAGGGGTATAGGGTGATGGGCTAGATGTTCGGCAATGGCATAGCCCTTAATCGCCTTCTGGGGGACATAGGTGATATCAAACTGGGAGAGGAAGCTCTGCCAACGACCTAACCGATCAGTTAGAACAGTTTTCTCCAGAAGGAATTTGATGGGATTGATGCGGGCGATGAGATTGACCTCATGAGCTAACAAAATAGTGTTTAAGCTTCTGAACTACCCAGACTAGTGCAGCACAGGTCTTTTCCACTACAGTATACTTCTGCTCGCATGGATCAAAGATCTTTGACAAATAGTAAGTTGCCCTCTCTTTCCCTTCTTCATCAACTTGTGCAAGGACTGCCCCAAGAGAATTCTCCAAAACCGAGATATATAAAACTAAGGGCTTGCCAGGGACTGGTGGTCAAAGCACAGGGGGACTAGCCAGATATCTTTTCAAACCATCGAATGCATCCTGGCACTTCGAATCCCATTTGAACTCGGCCCCCGCCTTGGTAAACTCATAGAAAGGTTTACACCTTTGGGAGTGTTGTGAGATGAACCGGCGGACAAACTGTAGCCTCCCGATTAATCCTTGAAGTTCTTTCATATTTCTCGGAGGAGGCATACCAATGATTGCCTTGGCCTTGTTTGGGCCGATCTCTATGCCCCTTTTGCTCACTATGAACCCCAACAGTTTTCCTGAGGATACTCCAAACATGCATTTCTTTCGGTTCATTTTCAATTTATATTCCCTAGCCCTTTGCAAGACCTTTCTTAACACTTCCGGGTGATCTTCTCGGCTTCTAGACTTAACGACCAGGTCGTCCACGTACACCTCTACAAGGGTATGCATCATGTCATGGAAGATAGCCATCATTGCCCTCTGATAGGTATCACCGGCATTCTTCAGTCCAAAGGGCATGACGACATAGCAGTAGGTTCCCCAAGGTGTGGTGAACGAGGTCTTCTCCTGGTCCTCTTCGGCCAACTGGATTTGATTATATCCAGAATAGCCATCCATGAATGACAACATCTCGAATCCAGCAGTGTTATCAACCAGAACGTCAATATGAGGTAGAGGAAAGTCATCTTTAGGACACGCTCGATTCAAGTCCCTGAAGTCTATACAGATCCGAACTCGGCCATCCTTCTTCATGACAGGGACTATGTTTGCCACCCATTGCGGATAAAGGACGACATTAATGAATCTTGCTTGATGTAACTTGTCGACCTCTTCTTTCATCTTAAGTGCAACATCAGAGTGGAATCTCCTTAATTTTTGTTTCACCGGGGTAACTCCAGGTTTCAAAGTTAAACGATGTTCAACTAACGAATTGTCTAACCCCGGCATGTCCTCGTATGTCCATGCGAACGTGTCCTTATATTCTTCCAAAATTTTAATTAAACTCTGTTCCTCAGTGGGAGTGAGGTTTGCGCTTAGGAGGATTGTCTTGGGATCTTCCGGTGTTCCGAGATTCAATTCTTTTGTCGGTTCATCCACCGTGGCTAATGGTTCTTCAAATCTTTTAAGTCCAGATGCATACGCATCAGCCAAGTCCTCAATTCCATCCTCGAAATCAGGATCTTTTTCTGATAAGACCTCGTAAACTCCCAGTGTATGATCTACATTGAATTTATCCTCATATTGGATTTCATTAAGCTGGATAACATTTTCCAAAAAACTTGGCAGCCTTGCACATTCCTTGCTTTTTTGAGCTATTTGTTGGAGATATCTCTCTGGCACACGTTTACCTCGAATTTTCTTCTTTTCTACCCTAACTACTCCTAAAGAAGACGGAATTGAAAAGGTGGTATTAACAATGGGTGAAGGATCGAGCAGATCGATCAGTGAGTTGGAGAAGAGGGGTCTCTGGTTGGGAGCACCCTCCGAGACAAGTAGCGACGTCTCCTCAATGGAAAACTGAGTTTGTGAGAGGACGTTTTTTTTGGGTATTTTGGGTATTTTCAATAACAAAAAGAGAATGAGCCGATGGGGCTCGAACAGAAATAGAAAGCTTAAGTAAATGGAAGAAAAATGGGCTCGCGGGCCCGATGATGACAAGAAATGGGCAGATAGGCCCAAAGCTGGTGAAAAGATCTAAGGGGCACGTGGGCCCAAATGGTGGGCACGCGGGCCCAAAGCAAGAAAATAAATCTAAAGGGCACGTGGGCCCAAGGTTGTTGGATTGGAATGGGCATAGAAGCCCAGTGGAGTAAGAAGATTTGAATGGGCTCTCAGGCCCAATGATCAGTTCAGGTGGCCATTTTGGCCCAGAAGTGGGAATTGGGCTAGATAGCCCATCAAGCGAATCCAAGAGGGATAGAGTGAGGATTTTGAAATACGTGACCGTAGGATACGGCTCACGCGGGATGTTGTTTGGAGGTGGGTTCGAGTGGACAAGTTGTTTGGAGATGGACTTGCCCTCGACTGGTTCTTCCTCCTCTATGAACAACCGAGCCAAAGATGAACTCAGGTTGTCCACTTCCTCCTCTTGCTCTGGTGCCTTCTTCCTCTTGACTGGTTCTTCTTCTTTGTCCCCGGCCATCATCATGGTCTCCCCTTTGATAAAGAATTTTTGGAGTCCCATGGCATTTTTTGGCCGGTAGACCATCCGCGGAGTGAAACTGGGCTCATAGCCAAGCCCGTGTCTCTTTGGTCTTTGTACGGCTTCAATGGGGTGCACAACCCCCTGCAGCTCCTTTCCCAACCCTTTTCCTGGCTGATAGCCCATCCCCTTCATCATCCGCCATGCAACGGTATCTGGAGGCGTCGTTAATACCATGACCTCAGGTAGCTCTGTAGTTGAAACCAAGGGCTGGACATATTTTGATATTGGCAGTGCAGAAGAGGGGTCATCCACGTCATTCAGAATGGGGATGTTGGTTACTTTGATCATCTGGCCCTTGTATGGGAACTTCAGACACTGATGATTAGTGGAGGCAACAGCTCCTATTGCCTCAAGGTACGGGCGTCCCAAGATAGCTTTGAATGTAGGGTCCAATTCTAGAACATGAAACTCGGCGGTGACAGCACACGGCCCGAGCCCTACCTTCAATGTAACCACCCCTCGTGCCAGCTTCCGGGAGTTGTCATATGCGGTCACCGTGACGACAGAAGGCTCGATTTCTTCATCGGAGATGCCGCAAAGTTGCAATGTTTCTGGCGGCATAACATTTATGGATGCTCCGGTGTCAATCAAGCAGGACTTGATCTCCACGCCTCGGATGACTACTGCAACGCGCAAGGCGTACTTTCTGATCTCTGGCCGTGCCAACTCCTCTTGTGTAAAGGTGAGTGCCGGATGTTCACTCCTCAGGGTCAGGACAGTAATAATCTTCTCAGGCGGGAGGTCCTCACTGACCATGACCTGCTGCAAATATTGTTGTAGGATGTCCTGATGGTTCTTTGACCTCTTTATTAGCTCTAGAATTGAAATCCGTGCCGGCATTTTGTCCAAGTGCTTCAATAGGTCATATGCCGTGCTGGGCAATGGTTCTTCTACCACGTCCTCTTCTTCCTGTTCCTGTGGTTGTATCCCGACCTGGGGGAAGACCCTTTGGAACATCCTCCCGCTACGAAGTACCGGCGCCAGTGTGGTAGGGGGAAGTGGGGATGATGGTGATGGTAGGGTTGGTTGGTAGGTTGAGGAGTCCATGGTAGGTAGGGGTGGTGAGGATCAGATGATGAGGGGTTGTGGATTGGTGGAGGCCGGTATGTTGGGTGATGGTTGGGGTGTTGGTGGTGATGGTCTAATGATGAGGGGTCGTGGGGTGGCAGTGACTAGTAGGTTAGGTGATGTCTGGGGTGTTGGTGGCGATGGTCTAATGATGAGGGGTCGTGGGGTGGCGGTGATCGGTAGGTTAGGTGATGTCTCGGGGTGTTGGTGGCGGTCTAATGATTAGACGCCGTGGAGGATTAATGGTGGTTGGTGGGTTAGGTTGGGGTGCCGGTTGGGAGGCTGGTGGCGGTCTAATGATTAAGCGTCGTGGAGGGTTAATGGTTGGTGAGCGTAGTGGTGTTTGGGAAGTTTGTGGGCTGGGGGCAGCTCTCGGTATGGAGAGTATGGTGCGGTTTGTAGGTGGAGTTGGTATGGCGGGCATGGAGGTGATTTGATCCTCGACCTGCCAACCCTGGGAATGGTGGGTTGACTCCTCGATGGCGGAGTGGACGAGGCCGAGTCGTTGGTTTGGTGGTGCTGGTGCCGGTGCTTGTATGGGTGCATGTACCGGGAGCGGATCTTGGACTATGCCCAGGCCGGGCTGCTGTTGTGCTTGCTGTCGCCGAGGTTGATTCTGCCGTTCCTTCATGGCTTGTATAGACTCTCCCATCTGTGCCCAGTCAATGTTCCCCTGATCGTTGAGGTCATGAATGTAATCTTTAAACTGGAAACAGACATCCACTGTGTGCCCAGGATACCGATGGTAAGCGCAGTATTTTGTCATGTCAACATTTGCTGGCCATCCTTCTCTCTCCTTTGGAAGCTCTAGGCTGTGTTCAGCCATCAATGTGTTGAAGATATCGGTGAGGGGGAATGGCAGCTGAGGGTAGTATTCTCTCTTGGGTCCCCCCCTCCTAAGTCGGTTGGCTAGTGGTGGCACTTGGTTGTAGGCTTGTGGTTGGGGTGGTGGTTGGTTGTAGACATGTTGTTGTTGAGGCACTCGGTTGTAGGCATTTGGTTGCTGGGGCGCTCGGTTGTAGGTGGGTTGTTGTGGTGGTGCTCGGTTGTATGCAAGTTGTTGCTGTGGCTGAGGAGCTGGTTGAGGGGCTGGGCGGTATTGTTGATTGGGTGGTGGGTTACGGTATTGGCTTTGACGGTACCCACCCCAGTTACCCATGGCATTGATGCTCTCATTATTTACTACCCCTTCGGTGGTGGGTCCTACAGGTGTAGGCTTTCTAGTATTACGGGGCTTGGTGTCGAACGGGTTGATCATGGATGCATCCTTAAAGTGGGCTTGGAGGTAGCGGGCGCTATCACACAACTCACTCATGGTTGTTGCACGGTGCATGATCAGAAGGTTGCGAAGGTTGGGAGTGGTGTTCCCTATGAGCATCCTCACCTGCTCCCCCTTTGAGATGGTATCCACAAGCCTTTCAGCCATTCCTCTCCACCGATCAGCAAATCTGGCAAAGTCCTCATCCGGCCTCATCTTTTCAGCAATTAAGTCAGTTATCGAGCAGGCCGGCCCCACCCTATCCTTGTACCTCTGTAGAAACTTCGTCTTGACAATGTCGAAATCCGCCGCCTCAATGGAATCAAGAGAATAGAACCGATCAAGGGCGGATCCATCCAATGACCGACGGAATAGGAAGGCAAGGGCTTTGCGGTCATTTTTCCGTAATGAGGAGTCATAGAGAAAGCTCTTTAGATGGTTGAAAGGATTACCAGTCCCGTTGTAACGTTGGAAGACTGGTATCTCTGAAGGAGGAAGGTGTAGAACTGGGAAGGATGGGACAGAGATTTCAGGGATGGCTTTATTATCGAGGTGGTGCCTCATCTCTTCGAAACACTCATCCATCTGGTTGAGTTTGTTCATTAATGCCTGGGTGAGGCTGGATTCCTGAGCCACGGGAGCAAAGTGTTTAGGCGGCTGAGTTGGAGAAGGTAGGTTGGAAACAAGAATTGGAACAGAATTGTGTGAATGCCCCACAACGGGGTGAGTAGAGACACGGCAGGGTTGCCCAGGAGAAGAGATGATTTGGGGCCTGACTGCCGGTTGGGGTGGTGAGGGGGCTTGATTTCCCTCGATCGGAGCTTGATTGGTGGGCATCTTGCCCTTAGTGGCAGATTGGATAATTGCAAAGGCCTCGGGATCAAGGTGAAGAGATAGATCCTTGAGAGCTTGTTCTATAATATGTGAAGTGGATCGGTGAGCAGGATCTTGGACCTCAGGTTCCATCACGGCATTAACATGGCCATCTGGTTGGACCATGGGTTGCTGAAGCTCATAGTGATCCGTCTCGTACTCCTCTTCTTGGCCGCAGTAGTCCGACATCCCGACATGTCTTCCAGACCTTAGAGTGGGCATCCTGTCAAATTTCCTTACAAAATGGTTGAAAGAAAGCAAATGAAGGGTGTAAATGCAAAGAGAGTTTTTTTTTTTTTGTTATGGTTGTTTGTTTGATTTGATTTGGTTTCAATTTGGTTGTTTGGCAAGCAAGTTGAACATAAAAGTTAAAAGGGATTTTTTTTTAGGTGTTTTGAAAGAGGAATTTTTTCTTTTCAATTGTTGTGAGCAAGCAAGTTATGCAAACAAGGTTTTAAACTGACTACTCGACAATTAATGTGTTGAAACCTTAGATTAGATAGATTGTTAGCAATTGTTCACTCAAGTAGGTATGGTTCCTATTGCTTCAATCTTCAAGACCTAAGGTTATCACTCAATCACCACGAGTAGGTACTTGGGTTCTTCGGGTTTTGAGAAGTGGTACAACCGGCCCAATCGTGCGGAGAGGAATACTCTACGGATGGGGACTTATGGAGGTCTTGATGGAAACAACCAAATCAACTAGGAAGGAATATCCCAGAAGAGAGGTTAGAATCCACCAAGAAGGTGTTTGGAGGGTGAGGGTGTGTTGGGAGAGAGAGCCCCAGCCTCGAATGCCCTACGGATCGGAACAAGTCCGGTACCCGATGCAAAGCTAATGCAAAAATGAAAAATGGAGGGTAGAAGGAGAAGAAGCAATCAATATGCAAACATGAATGAAAGCTATTAAATAAATCAAACAAGTGAATGCAAGCAAGACAAGCAATGATAGAGTAAACAAGTAACTAGAAACTAGCAATTAAAAGGTGGTTCGCGCGGGAACCGGCTTGTGTTGGAGTGTCCAAGTGGGGACAAATCTGAAGTGAAGGTAAAAGGATGGTCCACGCGGGGACCAATTTGAAAATAAAGTAGCTCACGCGGAAGCCGAGTTTTGGAAAAGTAGGTGGTGCACACGGGAACTGGTTTTTGAAGGAAAATGGGTGGTTCACGCGGGAACCGGTTTGTTTGATTGGAAAAAGGAAAGGAGGGCCACGTGGGGCCAATCTAATTGGTGCAAAGGGGTGGTCCACGCGGGGACCGATCTGAAGGTAAGTTGGTTCACGTGGGAACCGAGCTGGAAAAGAAAGGTGGTTCACGCGGGAACCGGTTTTTTTTTTTGAAGGAAAAGGGGTGGTTCACGCGGGAACCGGTTTTTGTGAAGAAAAGGGTGGTTCACGCGGGAACCGGTGTAAGAGTTGACAAAATGAAAAGAGAGCCACGTGGGGCCAATCTAAAGGTGCTGCAAATGGGTGGTCCACGCGGGGACCGATCTGAAAGTAAGTTGGTTCACGCGGGAACCGAGTTGGAAAAGAAAGGTGGTTCACGCGGGAACCGGTTTATAAGAAGAAAAGTGGTTCACGCGGGAACCGGGCTGAAATTAAAGACAAGAAATCAAGTCCACATGGGGGAAAATCTTAAAGAAAGAGTAATTAGAAAGTTTTTAAAGGTTAATTGACATGGAAAAGGGTAAAGGACAAGCCGGTTCACGCGGGAACCAAGTCGGAAAACAACTAGTTGCACGGATCAATCAAGCTAGCACGGTTGAAGACATTGGTTGTCCCACCGTGGTCGCCAAAAAGCTGTCGACTCCGAAAACGGGTTCCGGATCGGCACCTCAATATAAGGTGAAAGATAGAATTGGGGAAAAGAGGAGTGAATCGTAAGACACTCGGAAAGCTGTAAAAGATCCTCACCTCGGTCCCACACTCACATTGATCCCCGAACTTTCATCTCACGGCGTCGCTCGAGCACCGGAGATGGTTCGGGTCATGTGGGAGGAGAGTGAGGAGGAGAATAACATAGAACATGAATAAAAAGGTGGTCGGCAGGGGCCGCGGGCTCCGCTTTATAGAATAACAACAAGATTGAGTTGTTTTGACTGTGTACCTTAGCGCGGGAGATCGTGATATGGGTTCAACCTTCTTCTTCTTCGGCCGGCTGATGAAGAAGAGTCTCCCAACTGATGCTAGCTTGATAAACCTGTGCAACTAGAAAAATAAACCAAGTGAAGAAAATAATTAGAACTATTGGAAGTGTAGTAACTGTAGAGAGAATATGAGAAAGAAGCAATTGGAATCGAACTCACTGGATTGGGGTGAGCCTTAACCCCTTTTTTTTGTATTTTTTTTTATTATGTAAAAATGATGCAAATAAACTGAAATATGCTTTAAAACAGTAAATGAACTGAGTTAAATGAGTTTAGAAAGCTTATGGAATGGATCGGCTTGAGTTGAAGCCGAGTTGGTTGAGAAAAGGGCCGGTTCGGGTAGCTTTGCACCCTTCTGGCGCGACTTCGGTGTAGAGGATGTTACGGACGACCCCAATGTCAGAATCGAGTTCCGTTTGTTGGAGTAGACGGAGAACTTAGAGAAGAAGAGTTCCTATGTTGATGACTTCTCCGAAATCCTCCTGTATAAGTCAGTAAAAATTCTGAATATGGGCGGATATCAAAACAGAACCTGGATGCGCGCCCTCAGTGTAGCAACCGCCACGAAAAACGGCAAGTCGGAATGGAGTGCAGTCAGTTGGAGACGAAAGAGGACGAATAGAGGAACAATTTGTATGTTGAAGACTTTCGCAGCAGAAGCCTCGGATTTTCTCCAGACGTCGATGAAGATGATTGATGAAGAACACCCGGATCGAGCCTTCTCCTTCACCTCGGGATCGATTTCTCGACTTCGGATCGCCTTTGGACGTCGGGACGGCTTTGGAGAAGAGCTTGGATGACCTTGGGACGAGCTAGGCACCGGGGATTAACCTTTGGTCGTTGAGAATGGCTCTCAATTTATAGGGTAAGGGAGACGGTGCAAAATTTAGAAACTGGACAGACCGCGCCCCCATGTTTCAAAGAGGCGGAGGGAGCGCAGGGCGCGCCCTCAACCCAAGGGCGCGCAGGGCGCGCCCCCAGGTAAAGGGCGCGGTCTGCGCGCCCCCTTGTTTCAAAGGAAGCGGGGGCGCGTTCGGCGTCTCACTGCTAAAAATCGACGGAAACTTCCGGAAATTGCTAAAAATCGACTTAACATACGTAACGCGCCCCCGAACCGGGGGCGCGGTACAAATAAGTGAAAATCCTCCCCGACCACCTTCCAAAAACCCGGTTTAGAAGCTGCTAATCGTGGTAATTTCCGATTTTCCGAAATCGACCGCGCCCCCGCCTTTCAAAGGGTCTGGGGGCTCACAGGGCGCGCCCCCATTTTGAGGGCGCGCAGGGCGCGCCCTCAGGTTGAGGGCGCGCAGGGCGCGCCCTCTACTTTCAAGCGGAGCGGGGGCGCAGTACACTCTCTCTCCTGCGCGCGTGTTCCGCGAGCCGTTTCTTGCAAACGAGATGTCCGATTCGGCTCCTGTTTGTCGCGTTGGAAAGAGGGCCTTCAACCGCACCTCCTCAAGCCGATAAAGCAGCCGACATGACTCTCGATATGTTCGCACGGGGTTTTGTATCGGTTTACCCTCTCGCAGAAAGCCGAAACCTGGGGCGAAGATCCAAAATAGCACGGTTCCGTTCGAGAAATCTCGGGTCAACTCGGGATGACTTGAAATGATGACCGAATAAGTTCTGTACGATCGGACAATCCGAAGTCATCGAAAAATCTGAGATTAACCCGGTAAACGTGAATCGAAAGCCGTAAAAGCCGCGAAACCCTAAAATTGACCGAACCGGCCTTATAGCCCCGGTTGATAAAATATACAGCTAGAATCGACCCGGATGACCTGAAAAGACCCGGCGATGACCGGAAAGGCCTAACATGTGGTCCGGGATAGCCGTGTCAGCACAGATCGAAAAAGCTGTAACGAATGTCGTCATTGACCGACGCCAACCGAAATGACTTCTCGGAAACCCTGAATGTTACGGAACACATGCGGGACTCCCGAGACCTTTAATTATGGACCATTGAAGGTCGGTCATCGAGCAGGCTTCGTGTTTTTACAGTTCACGTGCGGCTCTCGCTTGAAGGTCACGGCAATATTCCGGAAATCATTGGTCCATTCTCACCTAACAAGGGGGGCTCCACCAATGTCCTTAGCTCATCTCCACGATGTAATCCGGATCAGATAATGGTCAGATAAAAGATATCGCCTATGGAATAAGAGTCTAGGGCTCCGAATTAGGCCAATTTGGCGTGTCTACATGCCCCTGCCTCAAAGTACAATTCAGCATCTGCCAAGTGGCATTCACATACTTCAAATGGAGAGCGATCGGCATATAGCCTGTGTTGTTTCCCATCCCGAGAAAACTTGATGCATTGATGAAGAGTTGATGGGACAACTCGATTCTCATGTTGCCAAGGGCGGCCTAGAAGGGCTTTATAGGTTGTATCAGCTTCGATCACATAGAATGTGACGTTTTTTTTGAAGTCATCCAGTGCCATTTCAACTTCGACTTTGCCCAATGCCTGTTCAAAATCCTGGTTGAAACCTGATATCTTCACACCTGCGACTTTCTGCAAGTGCGGCATCAAATATAAGGCTTTAAAGGTCTTAAGGGGCAACAAATTAACAGAAGCCCCCGGATCTATCAGTATCTGACTGACTTCATGCTCGTTTAAATGTTCTTTCATGTACAAAGGTCGGTTATGGAAAGTGGAGGATAACAACATGTCTTCATCCGTGAAAGTGACCGACGCCATGTATGCTTCACACCTCTGTAATTCTGCAGCATGTGTCTCGTACGCTTCTGGATCTTGAAGTACGGACACAAGGGTTTCTCTCAATTCTTTGCTTAGGGAAATAGCCTCCCATATGCTTAAGGAGACAGGGAATCTTTTCATATGGTGACGTACTTTTCTATAAGCCCTATGTTTGGCATCTTTGATGGGAGGCAGAATCCCCACGCCCTTCTTGGCATCTTCTTCCTATGGCGGCATGTTGGTTTCATTTTCAGGCTGAGCTTTATCTTTTTCTTGCGACTTAACCGCTCGCAAGCGGTCGCCGAACAAATCAGCTAGGGTTTCTTCCTCTTCCATGGTAAATTCTGCTGGGGTATTTCTAGCGCGAGTTCTACCATGATCGGCACCATTGCCGAGGCGTTGAACCCTTCCTCTTCATCAGATGATAGGGAGAAATGTACCACCCCTTTGGGTGGTTGTTTTACTTGTGGCGAGGGCACCGGCCTTGGATTTTCTCCTCTGAAGTAGATTACTTTGTCATTTGCCTTAGTTGATGTGTGATGGCCACCGCCTCTCCCTCGACGGCCCCGACCATTCCTTCTCATCGTATGTTGTTCTGAATATAGTTCATCGGGTGGGGGAACACCCACCATATTGCATGTCAAATTTTCCATTCTGCGGATTATGTCATGTACTGTGGTTGTTCTTTCAGTGTCAAGAAGTGCCCTATCCCAAAAATTTGGAGTTTCATCAGTTACCGAAAGGGCATCATCTTTTTCCATCCTATTTCTTAAATCATGAAGCCACTACTTCGTGCGTGTCTTGGCTTCCAGTTCTTCCCATGGGACATATGCATGCAAAGGGGCGGGGCCCGCGGGTATTCTGGGTTCAGGTTCTTCCATTTCATCTATCAACATTTAGAGATTTTGGAGTGGAGTTTTGCGCTCATGAATCATCGTTCCGACTTGGAGGGCTTCAGCCCGTCGTCTTTCTTTTCTCTTATCTGCCTTCTTTTTGTTTCTAATCTTCCTTTCCTCAACGGCGGTGCTAGCCGCTATTTTCTGAGAAGTTGGAGGGGGGAGGGCGATGACCGAGGAGATCTTTCTCTTCTTGGGAACCTTTTCAATCTTTGGAAATTTTTGATGTGGGTAGGTCGTCCTCTCCTTCCGGGGTTGGACCATGGTCCACGAGCCTTCATCCTCTTCGACTTGCGCAACTTCGTGCTGGCTCACGTGACTCTTTGCACGTTCTTCCATGAGCCTCTTCGCATGTTCTTCCATGAACTCGATGTTCCGGGCCACCACTTCATCAGGCAGAGTTTGGTAAATTGCGTAGCGTACCGGGTGTCCCGAACTTTCTTCAACATCCTGTGGTTGCTTCTCTTTGCCGTTGTAGCTCTTTTCGTCACTTTGGACGTGGATCACATTTGCTTGATGATGCATCACTGGCCCTCGGGGCGGGTGTGAGTGCCCAAGTGTACCAGTTCTGATGGTGATCACTCCCCTTCGCATCAACTCTTCAATCTGGTGCCTTAAGGCTTGACAATCTTCAGTTATATGGCCATGTGTTTGATGATAGGCACAATATCTGGGTGGCCTCGAGCCACTAGATCCTGCGACCTCACCTGATGGCCTCATAGGCATAATAAGTCCCTCCCGAACACATATGTCAAAGCGGTGCCAGGTCATATGCCTGGGGAATGAATGGTTGTTCACAGGCCTAGGAACATTTGCCTGGGGGCACACTAGCGCGGGATGATCTAATTCCCGTTGGCTTGGTAGGTGCTGGACTTCTGCCTCGTATCTCTCGACACACGGGCTAGGTGCTTTTCTTTTGCGACCACTCCTTGCAGGAGGGTACTCTGTTCGAGCATTACTACTAGATGTACTGCAAGGAGGGGGAGAGTATGAAGGTGTTGCACTGCTTGAGAAGTAATTGTCTTCTGGAAACCGGCCTCTCAAGATAGACGGTATGCTGAGTGTGGTTAACAAAACGTCATCTGCCAGACGTAAGCATCTTTGGTGGAGCCGGGACATCCGCCGACGCATGTGATCCACCATTCTGTTGAATCGAACTTGTTCAGGTGTCATCCTCGGGTACCCTTGCTCCCCGGACTCACCCCGGGGTGAGCCACTTCCATGGTCAATCACATTGACAGTAAAATTCTGCATTTGTTTAGGCTTTTCATGGGGTTTTGGGGGATTAACAGCATGTTTCCCCATAGAGAGAGTACCTTCTTGGATCATTTTTTCTACCATGTCTTTGAACAAATAACAATCCTCAATGGTGTGTCCTAGCATCCGGTGGTACTGGCAATAGTTGGGATCATTAGTCTTGCTTGCCTCGGCTGGCCTTTTTGGTGATGGTAGGCTCACCAGGCTCTTCTTCATGCATATATCAAATAGTTTCCCAGTATTCTCCCTAACAAAAGAATACGGCTTTTTTAGTCGGTTAGCCAACGTGAGACCCCCACCTTGCTGCGGCCTCTTGACTGCCGGAGGTGAAGAGGATGAGGCTCCCTTTCCCGTATTTTCACTGGCCGGAGCTGGAACAAAGTCAACAATGTTGACATCTTTGGCCACATATCCTTTGTCTTTGTTAATCTTGGCTTTGGCGGCTGACATAGCCGGGTTCTCAGCATAGAACATCTCTAACTCTGATACTACCCTGTTCAATTCATCAAATGACTTGATATTTGCAATGAGCAGCTTTTCGAGCAGTTTGGAGCGTAGGCCTCTTTTGCACAGTCCTACAGCCTCCTCACTGACCGGGGGGTTTGGGCATTTCATGCTAAAATTCTGCCATCTTTTCACATAGTCGACAGCGGACTCATCTCTTCTTTGTATCAACGAAGTGAGCTCCACCAATGTTACAGCCCGCTCCATAAGCTTGAAACGTTCAATGAATTTTTGCTGTAAATCTTCCCAGTTGGCAACAGAATTTGGTTTGAGTTTCGAGTACCACTCGAATGTAGCTCCGGTCAAGGTAGTTGCAAAATATCTAAGCAAGTATGACTCTTCCAGGGCCAGCTCGCCCATGTGGGTGACATGCATCGCTAAGTGCTCTTTTGGAGAACCCCGTCCATCGAACCTGGGGCACTTGGGAATTTTTGTAACTTCTGGCGGCAACCTTCTGAATTGATGGTGGATAGGGTACGGTACTCGGTACAAATCCACCGTTGTCAAGCCATCATCATGTTCTGCTAGCTTAGCATCCATGATGCGCTCTATCATGATTCTTTGAGAAACTGCTGCATGTTCAGGTGGAACGTGGGGAGCTTGGTGAGCCACTGGAGGCTCGAAATCTTGGAAGTCAACTTGCACACGAGGTGGGGCAACTGGGTGTTGAGCAGGACCCCGAGGGAATACATGTGCTGGCGGATCCATCTGGACATTTGGCAGAATTTCTGCAGCTTCCACGGGTCTAGCATGGCGTGGGGACTGAGCTTGGGCAGTCACGAAATCACGCAACATAGCCCCGAGTTCTTGATTTTCTCTCCATAAATCTTCCAATGTTATGTTAGCTGGTACAGCTTCTTGATCAACATGATGGTCTCCCAAGTTAGGTTCTTCATTCTCTTCAGGATGTAGCACTTCTGGCTGCTGTGGAGGAGGTGAAAGAACTGCCTGCTGGAGTAAGGCTGCCATTTGCTCTTGTCGGCGAGTGACCGGCCCGGCACGATGTGCTGCTTGGGGGGGGCATTTACGGTCTCCTCGGCCCGATTGTTCATACTAGATGCATAACAAGTGTAGACATGAATTCGCCCCTCCTGTATGCTAGCTTTCCGACTCCGTGGGGCTGAGCTAGGAGGAAATGCAAGTCGATCCAAAACTGACCGACGTGATACTTCATCATAATGCTCCACTCCATATATACTATGTGTCACTATAGGTATTGCCGGGTGTGGTCTAATTGACACCCTCGGGCATGGCTGCTTTTCACTTAAGGGGGGATTGAAACATCCTTCCCTTGCCAGAACACCACGGGCACGAACATGAGTCCGATTCTCACCTTGCAATTTCTGCTTATCAACCCAAACCTGGGATATCTTGGTGCTTCCTTCTCCTTGAGCCTTAATGGCCATAGGGGTCTTGATGACTTGCTGGAAACTTGTTGATTCTACCCTGCTGAGAACCTGTCAGGGCGTTGGGGCATCCTCTTTCTTTTTTAAACTTGCTTTTGCGGCTTGTCTTGGAACATAGGCCGGTTTCAAGTTACTTGGATTGGACATGGGGTAACATTGAGTATTCTCTTGAACTATTTCCTTCCCTTTTGATCTCACCATTGTTATAGCATCCTTGGTCATTTGGAAAAATACTTGTTTTGTGGTTGTTGTCTTCTACTATCTGCGGTACTTTGCTTTGGAATCTGCCCCCGGTCTTCATGACGTGTGAGGACAAATGGGTGGTTGTTAGGGGTGACATGCCCTCGGCCTTCATAGATTGTGAGGAGCATTGAGCAACCCAAGAAGCTGGCGTTCGACCAGCGTCGGTAGCTTTTGGGAATTGTGGTGGGAAAGGTGGGGTGGACATGCCCCCGACTTTCTGGGTTTGTGAAGGTCGATGGGTGGGAGGCTGGCATGGCTTGCCCCCAGCCCTAGCAGAACTTAGGTGTGAAACTATCATCTTAGAAATTCCGCTCAGGCTCCTCTTATAGAGCACCCCTCCTAGGATGGTGTACCTCTGAGATACTCTCCTGATAGCCTTCTTTTCTTTTGCATTAGATCCAGGTGGATATGTCTGATCTTGACAATACCTCGCAATCTCATCGAACCAAGGCCTCTTACCCTCATCTAACTCTTCCAACTCGACTAGAGAAATCTCTTCTTTCTGCTCTAGATGTTCCTTTCTGCCAAATTTCTCCTTGATCTTAAGGAATCGACCATCCTTAATCACCGGCATCGACCTTCTATGGACATGGATAGTCCGCACCTGTCTACCTAGCGAGATTGATAGAGATGAAGCTAAGGAGGCTAAGGCATCAGCAAGAATGTTCTGAGCTCGAGGAACATGGACAAAAGTGAGTTTGGAAAAGAGCATGATGTAGCAAGACGTGAGTTCCTAGTAAGGTTTGAGGTTTGGATGAGAGGTTCGATATTTGGTTAGGACTTGGCGAAGGAATAGTTGGCTATCACCTATCACCCTCAATTCCGTGGCACCATAGAAATGAGCGGCCTCCAACCCGGCCAGCAAGGCTTCATATTCAGCTATATTGTTGGATGTTGGGAAGTCGAGCTGAAATGCCTGTAGAATGGTGACACCCTCGGGTGATAGAACGACATTTCCTATTCCCTTACCGTGTGAATTCAGAGCCCCATCAAAATATAATGTCCAAAGATGGGAAGATTGGATCAACATTAGTTCGTCATCCGGGAACTCCGACTGGACTGGGTCAAAGAGGGGTACAGGGTGATGGGCTAGATGTTCGGCAATGGCATAGCCCTTAATCGCCTTATGGGGGACATAGTGTAGACACGCAATTTCGGCCCAGTTAGAGAGTTCAAATTC